>JAKNSH010254498.1:0-10672 GCA_027790015.1 Cymbopogon flexuosus
ACATTTTTATTAATTCTTTTTTATTAAGATTTTATTTAAAAAATAGCCCGTTTCTTTAACACTTTTGTTGCTGGCGTGACACGTGGATGGTGATTTTCCTGTGAAAAAATTTGTCACGCCATTCTAATTGGCATGACAGTAATGTTTTTTCGTGTCAATAAAAATAATGTGACATGACTAAGCTTTAAAAAAACCATATTTTTCATGTGAAGTCAGAAGAATAGATTTATATAAATATTTACAACTTTAGTATATATCTTTAAGTTTTTTTTTCATTTTCGTTAAGATAATATAAAATTTCAACAGCGTAATTATTGTCACATACAAGTGTTTTTCTTAGTAGAAAAGGAAAGTCTTTCTTATATGGTGTCAAATAAAGATACTCTTTATATGAATGTTACAACTTCAAACGAGATTTATAACGTTATAGTTTTGGGAGTTTTTACATTTCATGTCTTATAAAGTGCTCAAAAAGTAATATAAAACACCATTTGTTGTTGTGTAAAGATGAGTTATACTGTAGCATTGGTATAAAAATATTTTCATTTAACACCATACAAGAAAGGTACTATTGAACACCATAAAAAATATATTTTACGACGACAAATGCTTGTAGGAAAGTACTACGCTGCTAAATTTATATTATTTTTTTCATACATCCTAATGACCTAAAATAGAAATCTCAAAATTAGAAAGTCAAGTCGAACCTTGGAAAAGACATGTTTTTTTAAGAGTTGAGGCTTATCATTCTATTTCTATTGGCGTGGAAAAACACTAATATCACGCCAGTGGGAGTGGTGCCATAATCTTTTTCGCATGGGCCCGACCAACATAAAAAAATGAATGAAAACAAGCTAAGCTATTTTAAAACTAAATTAAAAAAGGAGTAATAAAAAAATAAAAAAGAAAAAGAAAAACACGGGGGAGGGGCAAAGCGCCAAGGGCGGCGGGGGTAGGCAAGGGACAGCGACCCGTGAGCGAGTCTGGGGCCACCGCTTCTTGTATGGCCGACTACTCGCCTTATCGGGCCAGGGATAGGGAACCCGGGGCCCCGGATCCTCCCGCGCTCCGCCGCTGCCGCCAGGACTGGGCGGAGATACCAGGGCCGGCCCAGCGTGGAGGGCGACTGGCCTGGTCCCCTGCCCTTGGAAAGTTGCAATTCCTTGTTTGTCTCTCTACCGTTAACAGCTGGGCTTGGAGAGAGACATTCCCGTAATACCGTTACCGTGGGTCCGAGGGAGTCGGAACACATGTTTGTCATTCTGTCTCTATTTTCGTTTTCTTTTACTCTTTTTAATTCCTTGTTAATTTTGCGACTGTGAGATGCACAATTGCTTCCAGTTGTAGCCAAGCAAACAGGAGCCTGGAAGAGCTACAGCATCAAACTTTTGCTTCAAAAAATATTCAATGTTGCATCTTGCTACAAAAAAGGTATCCAGTAACATCCTCTAAAGAGCAGGGTCCACGATCAGCATAAGCAATCAAGTATTATGTTGCAAGAAACATCATCTTCAACGCGTAATGAGCATGGTATGGCATGACATCCTGAATCCTGTGGGGGTAAGGAAGTCTTCCCTGGTAGCTCCAGAGTAGGATGGTTGTCTAGCAAGAGCCAAGAGCACTGAAACTTCCTAAGCAAAGCCCATTCTTCTAGTTCGCACTCGCCAATTGGCTGTCATCTTTTTTGCTCCTCTTCCGCTTCCGAACCCTCTTTCTCTTCGCCTCGCCATCAGCCTTAGTTACCTGCAGAACAGATGTTGTCATCAGTGCTTACACAACTGAAAACGAGAGGCACAACAAAGTTTTGACACTGTTGGACCTAATAATAAATTACAGATGGATAGTTATATCACATTTAGTTCAAACTCTGAACAAACATCAGAGATCTAACAGAACAAAACCTGATGTTACAAAATGACTAGAGGTACTTATGATGCACGTGCCAGATTACCAAAGAATACCTGATTTTGAATAGCTGTGGGGAGCTTTGGTTTCTTCTTCTTACAGGAAAGTGGGTTAGGACCCTGCATAATAATACTTGTAAACATTTGATACAAGAAATAGATATAGAGTAGTGAATTCAGTTGCTGCTGATGCCTACTATATAACAAACACTGAATATGGTCAATCACATGACAAGAGATACCAACAAGTCTATGACTCAAAATATAACCTTTGCTTTGTTCCTTTTAAACTTGCTTTTGTCAGTAACACCAAGAGCATTTTTTACAAGAGAACCGATAGGCTTCTCATGTTGTTCTCCGTCACTTCCATTTTCACTGGCAGCTGTCTTTCCTTCTGATGCAGCTTTGAGTAACTTCTTGTATTCAGATATATCCATATTGAGACGCTTCTCCTCATCCAATTGAGCAAACTTACGTTGCTGCACAGAGGGTTGTTCTATGAATAAGGAGTTCTTCAGACCATATATCACAGGAACCCCAGGAATCTACATGGAAGCAGACAAAGTAAATGAGTAAATTGCTGCGACCCAGGCAAGGTTGTAGATATGATCCACACGATTTTCTTAAAAAGTAGAGTTTACATAGACAGATAAGGGTCGTCGATACCTCTCGTAACTTTTCTCGAAGACCAGGATCCTGGGTGGCAACGAAGAAATGCTCAGGATTTTTATCACCTATCAGTGACATGACACAGTTCACAGCACTGACCACCTTGTCATGCTCACACCTGGTAACACCGTGAAATCCAGGAAAACACTAAGTCAATGCATCATAAGTTCATAACTAGGCTCATACGATAGAAATCAAGCTCACATAGGTTCCATATGCAAAATTCAAGCTGGGAATGAAAGACAACATTGGAGAATGGCACAAAACTAAACACACCACCAGCTACTACATTGTAGTGTTGAGCCAGTGATGTACATCATGACACCTAAAACCAGTGAACAGGCCCTGGGCCAAACAATGGCTACAAGAAATGCATCCTGTAGTGATCCAAATTCCAACTGCAGCATAGGTTCCACTTCCAGACAACCAAATTCGATTGAACCAAATTGGTTACTCAGACTCCAATATAACATACAGGAACTATAATTTGGTTCTCTGAAGTATGAATTTGGTAACTATGTTCATGTGAGTACATTTCTGAATTGAACGATGTTCTAGGTTTTTCTTTGGCTTTGACAAAATCAAATTAACACCAACGAGCCTCATAGCAATAGAAGTGCCGGAGCACAAATCAAGCGGTGAATTTTAAGCCAGGCACCAACAGGACTACAGGATTAAGTCAAGGTGGAGCACAATTGGAGGTTTGGGGCTGACAAAAAGGAAAGAATGGTACTAGCTGCAACCGCAACGGTGACAAAACTGTGAAAGGAAGGAAACCTACTTGGTTGTGGGGAGCAGCTGCGCGGCGTCGAAGGATTCGGCATGTGACTTGCCGAGTCGCCTGAGCTCCGCGTTGATGCACTTGGAGGTGAAGAGGGCTGGCGTCCTGGAGGCCGAGAGGAGGTCTCGGAGAGCCTCGTCGGCGGGGAGGAGGCGCTGGGTGAGGAGGTGGTGGACGAAGGTGCCGTCGATGAGGACCTTGTAGGGCTCGCGGAAGCCGAAGCAGGTGGCGTAGAACTTGACCGCCTTGCGGTTCTTGGATCGCTTCTTCACACGCATCCTGATTACTGGGTGGGCGGCGCGCAGCGACGGGAGGGCGGAGCCGCGGAGGGGACGGCGGCGGGCGGCGGGCGGCGTGAACGGGCGGCGAGTGGAGGCGGTGGTGAACGGGCTCCCGGAAAGTAAGCCGAGCTAGGGCTTTGGTTCATCTCACGGCTCCTCTGCTTGCTGGGCTGAACTGGGCCCTGTGGAATCAGCGATGATAAAGCCCAGCTTATGTTTGTGACCAACAATGGCATTTCCGTTCTCTGATAGGCCAAAAAGTTTGGTGGTCTTTTCAGATTGGCCCGAATTAATCTATCACAGAAGTCTTAGAAACCAAACACATGGTCTCAGAAGTCTTAGAAACCAAACACATGGTTAGTTTATGGACCAATGTGAAATAAACCAAGCTGTATTTCACAGAAGGATTTTGATGATCCATATATGCCTGGCTATTTCGAGCTAAAAAAAATTGTCCACGTCCCATGGCCATGGGTGAATCATGCCAGGCTTTGGGCTAGACATGGGTTTGGGCGGGTTACTTGTAGTTTTTTAGTTGGAAAAAATGAAAAGAAATACTTAAGGCACGTGAGCCGAGAAAATTGTTTAAGGTAGTTGAGGCTCTGTCAAGACCCTATTCGTAAGGCTCGTGGAACAAAACCTGCCGGACTTGACCCAAGCTCAAATTAAAGTCTTGGAAGAGTAAGTACATGGGGTTCATGATGCAAATGTATAAGAGTGAAACAAAATACAGAGATGGTTAGGGGTGATTAGGAAATAATAGCAAATTTTTCTATACAAATCTGTCTTCTATCTAGGATTGAGATATTTGAAACGGCCGGAGCAATCCACCAAATTTGATCTTTACTTTGTTTATTATAGGAGTAGCCACTTATTAAAAAAACTCATTGACTTACCATGTTTTTTTTTGAAACAATTAGAGATCGCCGTTTTCAACTCGGCACGAACCACAAAGTTGGCACTAGCAGCAGAATGTGCAAGATTCTACCGGAGCATAACCTTTCCCAAACAAGAATTCTGAAAACAAATAAAATATTAGGCACATGAATGACACGTGGGCACATATTCCCCACAGGTCGGTGACATGATCTTTCAGACCGAGTAGCGACTAGCGAGTACTCCTAGGTGAACACCCGGTCGTTCCGTGGTGACGTCGTACGGCATACTCAGTGCAGGTCGCAACATCCGGTCTGTACTGTACCACAGACCAACACCCTTCTCTAACTGACGAGTGGCCCCGAGAGAACTCGGGCCCAAAGTGTCAGCGACTATCACCTAACCCAGCAGAAATCGCTCGGCTCCGAGGCCCTGCGTGATTAGCTTAACCAGAGCTCCGGTTTAAACCGAAACCACACTGCTAATCGGCCATCAGTTTAACACAAAAACGCAAGATCGACAACCCGGCTGTGGGCTTTAACTCGAGTCGCTAATCCTTTTCTCGTATCGCCCCGTCCGTCTCCAACCTCGCTCGCCGCCATGGAAGGTTCGAAGGGGAGTGGAGGTGGCGGGGACGGGGCCGGGCCCGAAAAGGCAAGCGCCGAGTCGAGCCCTAGCCTGAATCCGCCCCCACCTACCGCGGCGGCTGTCGAAGCCCCGGACGACGGTGGCGCCGCGGCCGCGGCCGCGGCTGCGGCCGAGGCGGCCAGGCGGCCCTTCACGGCCCTCAGCCAGGAGGAGGCTGACCTCGCCCTCGCCCGCGTCCTGCAGGAGCAGGTAAGCGACGACGAGATCTCGCGGCCTCGGGGCCGCGACTAGGGTTCCTTGCTCCCCCGCGATTAACCCGTGCTTCGGATCGGTGCAGGAGCGGGCGTACATGTTGCTCCGGATGAACGGGGGCGGTGGCGAGGGCAGCGACTACGGGAGCTCTGATGCGGGGAGCTACGAGTACGACGAAGAGGGCGAGGAGGACTACGAAGAGGAACTGGAGCACCACCTCCGCGTCCACCACCACGGGCACCCCGCGGGCGATGGTGAGGGAGAGGGTCAGGGAGAAGGCGAGGGCGAGGGCGCCGAGGGGAGCGATTACGACGAAGAGTTCGAGGAGGACGAAGAAGGCGAGCCGGAGGTAGATCCTGCGGAGTTTGAGGACGATGAGGCTTATGCGCGTGCACTGCAGGATGCTGAGGAGCGTGAGGTCGCTGCGCGGCTTATGGCTCTCGCTGGTCTCAGCGATTGTGAGCACATACGATTCATTGCCCTTGCCCCCGACCCCGGCTCAGTTCATAATTTAGCTGGTTGCTTTTTTTGTAATTTTGGCTTTCCATTGCAGGGCGGACAGTGGATGTGGAGCATGAGGAGGATCATGTGAATGATCCACAGGTTGTGATTCATCTCATCTAGTTAATGAATTTTACCTTTGTTGGTGTGGAAGATCACTTGAGTTTGCAATTAATGGTCTCATCATAACAAACAAAATGCCATATGCTGACCTTCGTTAATTTCTGCGCATGCAAACTAATGGAGTTATTCTTTGATCATTGCAACATGCAGGATATTTCATAACAGTCAGCATGATTTGTGCCATAGCATATTGATTCAGCTAAAATAATTTTGAGTTGTTGGTTATTGATACCATAGTACTTTCCTTTGATAGATTGTTGACGCTATTTTAGTATTTTCTACCTGGAACACATCTACTCTTTTCCTAAATTGATGAATTTTGATTCTATAGATCCAGATTCCAGGGATATGGCTTGTCTTTCTTAGTGAAGGGAATACCAATTACTCATTTATATGTTAGTTAATTGTATTTATCACTTATTAAAATGTAATGATGTTGTAGTGTGTTGATTGTATATAAAACCACACTAGACTAATGCCTCTTTGGAAGTGTTCCTGGAGACATGTGTAGTCTTTATATCTCAGCCAGTCAGCCGTTTAAAGAGCTGTCTATGTGTTCATGAATTTCCTTGTTCTATCAAAAATTAGTATGGATTCAATGCTACTAAGTTGGATTGCATTTTATTTTCTTGTTTAGCTTCAACTGTCAATGAATTTTTCTTCTCACAGTTAGATTTGTAGTTCAGTATCTAAATAAGGAATCATCTACTTTCGATGTTTTATTGGGTTTTCCTTTAGTAAGCTTGAATTATCTGCTCTTCTAGCAATAAAATCCAGAGGCAACATATATCATCTATAATTTTATGATTACTAGTCAGGTACTACTATTGTTTCCTTTGGTAAGCTTGTATTATCTGCTCTTCTAGCAATAAAATCCAGAAGCAACATATATCATCTATAATTTTATGATTACTAGTCAGGTACTACTATTGTCCTCAGTTCTCTAGGGATGGTTGGCATGTTTCCCAATCATTCCCACTGTTTTTGCATAGGGGAAATTTACACATATTTGTCTTATTTCTCTTGTACTTGTTTATAATCAGTCAACTATAATGAATGATAAACAACTTCTGTATGATTTTATATTTTTATGAAAACTCAGGAGGCATGGCAAGAGGTTGATCCAGATGAGTACTCTTACGAGGCAAGTTACATTTCCTTGTTCTCTTATCCTCAGGTCTCCAAGCCCCACATTTGAAGATTTATAAATCAATATGTCATGTTAATGGTTCTCATGTTGATATCAGGAACTAGTCGCGTTGGGTGAAGTAGTTGGCACAGAAAACAGAGGTCTCTCTGCTGATACACTTGCTTCTTTACCTTCAGTAACATATAAGATGCAAGGTGTTCAGGATGGCAACACAGAGCAGTATGTGCAAATAATTTGAGTTTTATAGTTTTGTAATGATCTATATTCTGTATATGAATTCCTGATGTATATTATTGTTGATAGATGCGTAATTTGCCGTGTGGAATTGGAGGAGGGTGAATCTTTGATTGCACTTCCCTGCAAGCACTTATACCATCCTGAATGCATAAACCAGTGGCTGCAAATAAATAAGGTATGATGGACCTTCTTAAGGTCCACATAGTTGAATGGCTAGAAAGTTCATTTCATTAACTCGTGGTCCTTGAATACTATTGTGATTCTGTGAAGTATCTCAGACTGTCACACGCATGCACCATATTTTCATCACAACTAGTCTGTATAGTATACTATGTTTGGTAAAGCTTAAGAATTTTCTGTTGGCTGCTAGGCATGCTAATGGTTTGTCAACTTATGTTCATCTTATTCTAGTTGTGGAGCTTTGTTTAGTACTTGAGTTCATCATTTTTTCCTTCAAAAAAAATGTTGCATATAAAACATAGAATGTCAATGGTATTGAGGGTCGCAGTAACAGGGCAGCAATCTATACATTTGAAGTAAGAATATCCTGTTATTTGCTTGACATAGTCCCTAGATTTGTAATCGTGGTCAAGATGTCTGGTGCCGTTACATTGTATCAGACTGAAGTTTTGAGCCTTCTAGTCATAATGGAGCCTACGATGTTCTGTCATGGTCAAGTGATGTTTTGGTTAGCTGACGTTCTGGTTCCATCATGTTGGCATGTGGATTCATGTAATTTTGTTGTTGTGGTAATGAAATAAGCTGGTATGCTCACCAATGGACAGTTGGGCATATAATTATCTAGGTTTTGCATGATGTTTATAGATAAAGTACCTCTGTACTTTTGTATGTTGAGCCACATTAATCATGGGTAGATTTGGATGTTAGTTGAATATTTCCTTACTCTTTTCGAATTTAAGAGAAGTTCAGCAAACATTTGTTCTTAAATCAGTCCAGTCTGTTAAAGCTCTAATGTCTTTCTACTAATACTACTCCTAGACCTCCTAGTAGAAGAACAAATCCCCCAAATAGCACAAGAATCTCATGTATTGGTCCAGGTAAATCCATTAGTAGTAATAGCATCATTATTGCCCGTGACTGGTTTCTGTTTATTTAATCAGTATTGAGTTGTGATACTCTTAAGTTGATCAAGAAAACTCGGTGCCTTCAAAAGATCATAAAGTTTTATTTAACTATTGAGGCTGGCAAAACAGGTGTAATTGCTGCACAGCTGTAGTCTGATTGTGATGATGGTCTACTTGACTCCTGTTATCTTACTGTCTGGCGTTAGGCTATACCTGTATTCACTATTCATATTGTCAGTCTGTTTCAGCATTCCTACTATGGCAGATTTTGCTATGTGGATCCTTATCTTGCAAAGTAATAGGTTGTAGCTGTATACATATTCTTAGTACATATTTCAGCGTTCCTGCAGGCTGATCATGCCATGTTGGTTCCTACCTTGAAAATTAACTGATATTATGCACACCACCTGGCTTGAGTTTATTTCAGCATGTGTTTTCCAATCAACATGATGGGATACTTCTAAACAACAGTTTTCGTTGCTCCAAAATGTGACAAAATGCCCCCTGATTATTGCAGGTATGCCCTATGTGCAGTGCAGAAGTATCAACCTCGGGCAAGAAGGAGCCATGAGGGACTGCTCTCAGATGGCCATCTTGGGCACATGATGGGAGTGACTCGCGGCATCACTGCAGCATCTGTATTGTCAAAACAAAAGCAGAACATTTTTACATACATGCAAGGAGATCAGGAAATAAATCCTCTTGTCAGTCTAAAGTTTTGTCCTGGTTCTCTGCTCACTGGATTTATTGGCCTTGCCGCTTATGGTCTGAGTTCCCTTCGGACGCCTTATGGCCGTTGTATGATCCATAAAATATGCCAATTATATATTATATTATATTGTTAGTCATTCTTTTTACTGATCGCATGGTCATCGTATATGTTTGCTTGTTAACTAGTGTCATTGTTTGCTTGTTAACTAGTGTCAAAGTTGTTTTTGAAGATCGTGTCGATGTTCAAAAAGACTTTCTTTAGGGACATGGAGGGAGTACATGATTATTTCATATAACGAAGCAAGTTGTGCCACTCTTGTGCCACTTAGAAGGCGGTTTGCTCAGCGGCCTCCTGCCAACAATAAAAACTAACCGGTTTTGTCAGCAAGTTTGTAGAGGCCATTAAAAATCGACCCAGCTCGGCTTGGCAATTCGAAGGAGTTTTAAGATTTTTCTTGTTGGAAGAACTCAGTCTGCTTTTATGGAAAACTTGTAAATAGTGTGTGAACACGTTTTCTAATGAGATAAGACCACCTTTCTATTTATATATGAGAGGATTAGAGCCGTTCAAGAGATTCATCTATTTATATATGGGAGAATTAGAGTCGGTTGAGACATCTATCTATCGGATCAATAAAAAACACCCTTTCAAATTAAACGATCTCTTTCAACCCCTTACTCTATGTCATGTCTCTTGACGCATTTCTAACTGGCCTTGCCAATCCTGGATGTTTATGATGAATAACTAGAGTTAAAATCAGTCTCGCCGTATTAAACCTACCTTCGCCGTGTGTTTTGGCTGTGTGCAACTCACAATCTTACACTTGTTGCTAGTGTCATAGTGTGTGATCAATTTAGCAGGATAGATATTGGTCTTATTTATATCAAAGAAGCAAAAAAATAGTAGATTAAGATTTTATTATCATCCTTGATATGGATGCGTCAATGCATTAAATAGTATAGATAATCAAATAGATGGTCCACTCTATAAGCTATTTGTTTAGTTGTCTGTGAGAGATATTGCAAGAACTTACTGGCGGCCGCCTATGGGTTTTGTATGGCCTTATATGCCTCAAGCATATGCTTAGATGAACTCAAATTAGTGCACTGAGATATGCTTAGATAATCTCAAATTAATGCTTTGAGGTGCAGATATACAAAAGATTTGGAATTGATTGTTAGAGATAGATGTTTAGGATATGTCATGGAAGCCTATCTCCCAGCAAGTAGATTTCTGTACATTACCAATGACCAGTGAGGTGAATAGGGACCACTCTTTGATTGCTGTTGAACGCTTCATGTGGGGGCCATTCTTCGTTCTTTGGGCGCGCTAATATCAGTTTTTTTTTTTGACAAAGGACGCGCTAATATCAGTTGGTGGTGGGTGGGGTGCGTGTTGGTATATTTTCTCGGTCGTTAGCTCGGTATATGATGGTATGTGCGACCATCGACGGTCAATTGCCACTGTGCCTACCTCACAGGCTCACAGCTCAATTACTTGCCTGAGCACACAC
>JAKNSH010254599.1:0-32287 GCA_027790015.1 Cymbopogon flexuosus
ATCTCACATCCACGCGCTAGCGCTGCGGGATAAACGAGTACTCCTATATATCGAACAAGGCTAGCTGAAACGAAATTCAGTAAGTAATTTGTATCGCATACAAACGGGCAAGTGCCTTGCCGTTGCTTCATGCCACTTGTCGGCGTCGTTTCCGTTGTGCGTTTGCCGCGGCCTTGGATCACCGATGCGATGATCTGCTCTTTCAGAGCTCCAAAATCTTCCTTCAGTGTCTGATCGATGGAGTATTGCCTCTTAAGTGCTCTGATCGCATTTTGTATCAGGAGCAGGACTGGCTGCAAGCGTGCAGTCCAACGTGGGTGTCCACCACGCTTAAGGGTCAGCAAGTCACTCTACAAGGTTACTCGGATGACCCAAAGTCCCTGCACATGAGTGAAAATTGAGGGTCATTCAGGCTGTCTTGCAACTTTATCAGCGACTGAAAGAATTACTATTCACTTGGCCAAGGATGAAATTAGCTGTTCGGCAGTTTGTAGTACAATCTTGCACTAGTACCAACAAGCAAGGACTGAGCATGTTAGAAACCCAGGGCTTGTTTAGTTGCCCCAATTCTTGCCCCAAATTCCACTATGTAAAAAGAAGATTTCCTATCACATCAAAATGTCGGCGTATGCATGGAGTATTAAATGTAGATGAAATCAAAATCTAATTGTACAGTTTTGTTATGCTTTACAAGACGAACATTTTTAGCCTAGTTAGTCAAAGTTTGGATAATTTTTACCAAATACAAACGAAATGCTACAGGAATTCTGATACAGTAATTCTGGCCCCAATTCTGTGATCTAAACAAGGCCCAACTCAATAAGTCAATATACATGACAAATAAAAATTTTATGATGCGCCATCCTAATATGACCTGATGTCATGATCTAACAATAAAACCCTTAGCTAGTAACAAAGTACAACTAACTCAAGTTACTAAATCACAATTCAATTTGTGTATATGTATATCTGAAAGCTGCAACCACGATATCCATATCTTCAAAATCACCATACTCTGCAGCAAAATCAACATACTCTGCAGCAAAATCAACATACTCTGCAGCAAAGGAAACATCCCTGAACCATAGGCACAACAAACTGTTGCCATTCTCTGCAAGATACTCTACCCTCCTAAGTTTTTAACACCTCAATGATGACACAATATAAGTGACGGGTGTTATCCTTTTTGAAATGTGAATAATGCTAGTAAATAATAATCATAACCTGACTATGGATGGAATCCTCAAGCTGTGAAGATGACATCCTTGCAGACAATAAAACGTGACATTAAAGTATAGTACGAATTAATCACCTCCGTGCGAGTAACGGTGTCGTCCTTTCGCTCCCAGTCTCTAAAGCCCCCGGAGCCTCCGCTGCAGACCCGTTCCACTCCCCGTCGAGCATCTTTTGCGCCGGTGGCGGAAGCGGCCTCCAAGGCCCGCGGCACGGCGATTCCCCCTCGCTTGGAAGGGGCAGCGGACGCGGCAGCACGGGGGTCGACGAGGATCTCGCCGGCGCCACCTCCATGTTATTCGGAGACCTCGAGATCGGCGTGGAGCTCACGGTCGCAAGCGCAACCCCCGCCGCCGCGTCCCTCCTCGCCGGGGAGTCCACGCCGAGCGCGGAGACCCCGACCTCGAGGTCATCGACGACGTAGCGCATCCGCCGCGCTCTGAACAGCCGCGGCTGCGGTTCGCTGCTGCCAGAGGACTGGCTGCTGCCCCCGCTGCCATCGTGGCGGGAGCTAGCGCCGCTGCCCCAACCGCCGATGAGACGGGGGGTGGCGGCGCGGGCGGGGGAAGCGGGCGTGGATGCTGAGGATGAGGAGGCGGAGCGGGAAGGGGAGGAGGAGCGCTTCCACCAGCGCATCGGGACGATAGCTTATGGGTAGAAGAGCGAAACCCTAGTGATCATGGAGTGGCAGAGATGGCGTCGCGGAGGGAGGTGGATCGCTGGGAGGGGAGACGACGACCTCCCCCCGCCATTTGGGCTTTTTTAGTTTCTCACACTGGGGTCTCGGGAGTCGGGGTTGGTTGGTTGGTTGTTTTTCTGGGAGAGCAGCTCCGTCTGGTGGCTATCGGCGGCTACGCGGCTTTGGGGGAAAGAAGTCCAGCGAGTCAATGCCCCTCCGATGCACACACATCACGTAGTGCACTGTACACGGCTTCCTTCCTGTTTCGTTTTCTCTATGCAGCTTTTCCTTCAGCCTCTTTTTTTGCAGGCTCTTATATTTTTTTATAAAGTATAAACTTTATTACTTTCTCAAGTAAAATGCATCATGCTCATTCGTTACTGCACTCTGTTTCAGTTTCTTCTGCCACTAAGGCTGGCCACAGCATGCGTTTTGAGTGATGCTGAGAAAGAAAAAGGAGTACCAAGCACCGATGCTTGAAAAAAAAAACATGAGCGGGATCATCTCCATTCACTAATGCTTGGCCAAATAAAAAAAGTATTTTACCAAGCCCATTGGTTCCACGACTGTGAAAGGAGCATCAATTCTGATCCCTCTCCTCAATTTTTTTTAAGAACATCTCACAAAATTTCCTTAGAGCATAGCCTTATTATGCAAAGGGACTTTAGGCAATAATAACAACAAGCTAACTCTCAAGATGTGTGGGAGTGAATGGGTTATCAAAGAATAGAAATGATTTCCTAGCTATGTTTGAAGAAATGCATTCCTTAGCCCATCTAGTTACTTAAAGTTTGGTACATGACATGAATATTAAGTTTCATCTTAACATAGGCACCCTTGCTAGAGACCTAATTTACAGTGGATATAGTGCAATTAAGTGGATTAATTTTTAAGCCTAATGATGATACAATGCCATATAGCCCACTTGCAAGGTACTTCCTCATTTCCAAATTAATTTTTCAACTTTAAGTTTGACCAATCGTATTCATTTTTTTTTTTTTTGCAAAATTTCACATCTTTTATCATGTCTTGCTTTATTAATAAAAGTGTTTTACAATGATTTAAATTTAACAATATTTGTACATGATTTTTAAATAAACAAATGATTAAACATTAAATAAAAAATCAAACATCTTATAATTTAAAATGGATTCAGTATATAATGATTTACTCTCTGGGGGCAAGTTTACCTGATCGATGAAGGGGCAGCAACAATCGCAGCCCGACACAGGGAGCGTCTGAAAAGGCAACAGAGCCCCCTCTCTCACTCGGGGGCACGTGAAGTGACGGTGTATTTGGGCGGCCCAACGCCCGCACGCCGCCACATTTCAGCCCACGCAAACCAAACCAGGCGAAACCCCGGCACCCGTGCGCCAGCCAGCCAGAGACTCCCAAACCGACCGGGCGGCGATGGTGTCGGACTCGGAGCTGGTGGAGCGGCTGCAGGAGGTGCTGCGGTCGTCGGACCTCAACACCACGACCACCGCTGCCCTGCGCCGCCGCCTCGAGGAGGACTTCGGCGCCGACCTCTCCCACAAGAAGGCCTTCATCCGGGAGCAGGTCGACCTCTTCCTCACCGAGGTCGCCGCCAAGGCCGAGCCGGAGGAGCCCAAGGAGGAGGAGCCCGAGGAGGCGCCGGTGCCTAAGGAGGAAGAGCCGGAGGCGGAGGAGGGCGAGGGTGTGGAGGAAGACGGGGAGGAGGGGGAAGAGGAGGAGGACGAGGAGGAGGAGGAAGACGAGGATGGGGATAGCAGTGGCGCCCGGAAGAAGCAGCGGTGAGGGGCTTTTGCTCTCTGTCCCTCTCCCTTTGCATTTACTGCTTCGTTTATGATTCTGTGATGCGTTGTTCGGGCGAATCGTGAGGGAATGGCACTGTGCGTTTGTGGTGTGATTGTCGATGCGAATAGTAATGGGGGATTCGAGGGTTCAGGCGTTCAGCTCGGCATTCCTTCCTGGAGGATTCTGGATTGCACAGTAGGAAATGGCTGTTTGGTTAGCGTTGGTGGTGTGATTTTGGCCCGGATATTGCTAGATGTCGCGTGCCTTTGGTATTGCTTGTTTACCGCATTAAGCTGGTTATTAGTTTATTTTTTGCGACTTTAGTGCAATCTAGCAGCTGATTATGGTGTTTTCTGCTTTATGTGACTCAGCTTTTCGTACTTCCAGATTTGTCATGTGAATGCCAAAAGAAGCACCTGTCCTTGCATATTTTGTGGTTTATGTCTTTCATAGCCTAATTAGGATGGTCTAGAAATGATTGTTCTTGTGTGAGATTGGTGAATTTGTGTTCTTATGTCTTGTTAACCTCCCACCTTCAGGCTTCCGTAGATTTTTATGTTTCACGTAAGCTAGAATACAAATGTTTGTTGTGCTAAATCCATAAATATTAGCTATTTTCTCCATGATAGCAATAATGTTCTCGTAAGGGCTTGTTTGGCTATACATCAATCCAACCCAATCTACATGGGTTGGGAGGCATTAGAGTGAGAAATAAAAGTTAATTTCCACCCTAATATCTCCCAACTCCCATGTGGACTATGATGGATTGGTGTGCAGCCAAACAAGCTCTAAAGTGGACATGCTGTGCTATTTAACTCCTGCTTTTTGCATCCTCTGAGTAGTTTCATTTACATCCTAAAGGGACTCACTGCACTCTGTGTGCGCTGGACATTCTCCCTTATAAGGGCTGGAGATTCATATGGGCTACATAACCTCTGCGCTAGGCACAGGTCTGCCAAAGTCGCTGCATCTTCGCAAAACCAATCCAGAGTTAAGTTAGCTAATTCTAGATTGAGATTAGTAACCATATCTTATCACTGCTGTGTTGTAAGGCAATGATTTACTCTTATCACTAGTTATAATTAATTATAATTAACGTGCTCCTAGACAGCAACAATCGCAGCATTTACTGACACAGGGAGAGAGAAAAGGCAACAGACCTCCTATCTGCTCTCTCAGCCAGGGGACGTGAGTGACAGTGTATTTGGGCGGCCCAACGCCCACAAGCCGCCACATTTCAGCCCTCGCAAACCAAACCAGGTGAAACCCGGCATCTGTGTGCCAGCCAGCCACAGATTCCAGACTCCCAAACCGACCAGGTGGCGATGGTGTCGGACTCGAAGCTGGTGGAGCGGCTGCAGGAGGTGGTGCGGTCGTCGGACCTCAACACCATGACCATCACTGCGCTGCGCCGCCGCCTCGAGGAGGACTTCGGCGCTGACCTCTCCCACAAGAAGGCCTTCATCCGGGAGCAGGTCGACCTTTTCCTCACTGAGGTTGCCGCCAAGGCCGAGCCGGAGGAGCCCAAGGAGGATCTCGAGGAAGCGCCTGTGCCTAAGGAGGAGGAGCCGGAGGCGGAGGAGGGTGAGGGTGTGGAGGAAGACGGGGAGGAGGGGGAAGAGGAGGAAGACGAGGATGGGGATAGCAGCGGCACCCGAAAGAAGCAGCGGTGAGGGGCTTTTGCTCCCCGTCCCTCTCCCTTTGCATTTACTGCTTCGTTTATGATTCTGTGATGCGTTGTTCGGGCGAATCGTGAGGTAATGGCACCGTGTGTTTGTGGTGTGATTGTCGATGCGAATAGTAATGGGGATTCGAGGGTTTAGCTCGGCATTCCTTCCTGGAGGATTCTGGATTGCACAGTAGGAAATGGCTGTTTGGTTAGCGTTGGTGGTGCGATTTTGGCCCGGATATTGTAAGATGTCGCGGGCCTTTGGTATTGCTTGTTTACCGCATGAAGCTGGTTAGTTTATTTTTTGCGACTTTAGTGCAATCTAGCAGCTGATTTATGGTGTTTTCTGCATTATGTGACTCAGCTTTTCATACTTCCAGATTTGTCATGCGAATGCCAAAAGAAGCACCTGTCCTTGCATATTTTGTGGTTTATGGCTTGTATAGCCTAATTAGTATGGTCTAGAAATGATTGTTCTTGTGCGAGATTGGTGAATTTGTGTTCTTTTGCCTTGTTACTTGCACCTCCCACCTTCCAGCTTTGGTAGATTTTTATGTTTCATGCAAGCCACTCCCTCCGTCCCATTGAAAGTGTCGTTTTAGACTTTCCAGACTTCTCATTTGACTGTTCGTCTTATTCAAAAAATATGTATAAATATTATTTATTATTTTGTTATGAATTATTTTATCATCAAATATATTTTGATGATGATTTATCTATTTTATTATTTGCTTAAAATTTTTGAATAAGACGAGTAGTCAAAGAAGAAATCTGGGAAGTCTAAAACGACACTTTCAATGGGACGGAGGGAGTAGAATACAAATGTCTGTTGTGCTAAACTCCGTGAATGTTGCTAAGTTCTCCATGAAGTATAATATCGTCGTAAAGGCTTGTTTGGTTGCACATCAATCCACCCCAATCTACATGGGTTGGAAGGTATTAGGGTTAGAAATTAACTAATTTTCCACCCTAATATCTCCCAACTCATGTGGATTATGATGGATTGGTGTGCAGCCAAACAAACCTTAAAGTGGACATGCTGTGACTATTCCACTCCTGCTTTTTGCATCCTCTGAGTAGTTTCATTTACATCGTAAAGGGATTCACTGCACTCTGTGTGCGCTTGATATACTTCGTTATAAGGGCTGGGGATGTCATGTGGGGTACATAACCTCTGCTAGGCACAGTAGGTCTGCCAAAGTCGCTGCATTTTCTCAAAACAGTCCAGAGTTAAGTTAGCTAATTTTAGATTGAAGATTGGTAACCATATCTTATCACTGGTATGTTGGAAAGTTATTTCTATATGGAGCCCAAAGTCGGATTGGATTTATCCCTAAATGGCATTATGCATTCCAGCCAAGCTTCAATTCATCTCAGTCTCCTCAGCCCTGCCTAGGCAGTGCAGTGGTTGATCCCAGCACCTCAGCAATGCTGGCAAGGTTCAGGGAGATGCCCAGAATATTGCCACAACTATCCCTTGCTACCTCATCCACAAATAAATCCCAACACATGACATGGAGTGTTAAAGTTTAGCTATTTGGATTTGCTTGGATATCTTCAAAGATGATATGAGTTATGGAATGTTGTAGTCACGTCTGTTCCTTTTTACTATGGTGCATTGGAAGGTTGCACTGGTGTTTGTTAATTCCACAAACCCAATGAATGGCTATTTCGGTTATGATTAGGATGGAATATTGTACTAGTATATTTAAATTTCAATAACAGGATAGCCTATCAGTGGCTCTTATCATACTAGTTAGTTTAAATTTGATTCTCATTTTCCATTCCTTTTGTTCGCTATGTTTTTCGATAGCTTAGGATTCAGGATCACAGTGGAATATTTCTTAAATATGTGGGTATCAGACATTTGTAGTTCTAATACCGTTGGTGTTGGGTTTATTATAGATATTTTTCTCAGGTTTGGTCCACCTGAATCTTTGTTTACCATTATTCCTATGCTTATAGTTACTTTAGATACATGGCTTACAAGATTAGAAACCAACTTATCATGACAGCATGCATATTTGTGTCATATTTCTTGACAGTTTAAACTGTTAAACAGGTTTACCAGCTCTGTTATGCACATGCACATCTTTTCTTATTGGCAATTCTGGTTCTTTCTGTATAATCACATCGTGTTAAATAGGGGTAATGATGGCAAGAAAAGAGGTGGTTTTACGAAATTATGCAGTCTTTCCCCGGCACTTCAAGAATTTGTCGGTGCCTCTGAGTTAGCCAGGACAGAGGTAAACACCATTACCTGATTACTGTCCTATGTCTATCTTGCATTGGATGAGTGATACCAATTAATCATGAAGAAGATAATATCACTGACTTCTTTCTTGCTGTGCTTGTTTGCTTTCAGGTTGTCAAGAAGCTTTGGGCATATATTCGAGAAAATAATCTGCAAGACCAAAACAATAGGAGGAAGATTTTGCCCGATGAGAGATTGAGGAAGATCTTCAATGTCAATTCAATTGATATGTTCCAAATGAGTAAAGCTTTGACCAAGCATATCTGGCCATTGAATTCTGAGGGTACTGATCCATTGTACACTAATTCTGTGTTTACCAGTCTCCATGTCTGGAACGACGTTGCTTGAACAGGATCTGTTCTATAGGATCGTGCCTGTACCGCTGCATCCTTGACTAATAAGGAGGCAAGTACTTAAGCCTGGTTGATGAACCATGACCTGTGGGCCAGAGTGTGATTAACAGCTAGGATTGGAGCTGAGATGCTTGATCTGTGGTTGTAGAGAATCGTTCCTGGCCTGGCTGGGGTGGCCCACAGGTTGTCTGACAGGCTTTGTCTAGGAGGGGGGGAAGTCTTCATGTCTGGAGCTAGTAGAGTTGCTGTGGACTGTTAAAAGGAAATGAACATAGAAAAAGTCCCAGAAGGAAAATAGTGAACAAGGAAGGCAGTATTATCGACAAAGATGTTCACATCTAGGAAGAAAAATGCAAATCTGAACTTGATTGAGCCATTAAAAAACTCTTTATGCGGACACATAAAAAAACATTTCATGTGAAGCTTAAATTCTTCTTAGTTTGTTTCCCATTTCTGTTTATTGGTTTAGTTAAGCATAGTGCCATTTAACATGCCTGAGCACCAGATTAAAATAATGAGCTCCAGATTCCATGCCCCATGGTTAGATTATTTTTATCAACTGTTTTGGATAATCTATCTCTATTTTATTAAAACTCGCCAGTTTTAGCTCCAAAGTACTTATTTGACTATGATTTGCCAGGCCCTGTCTCTCCTGACAGATCAACACCCAAAGAGAAGCCACAAAAGAGAGACAGGAATGAAGGTTAGAAATATAAAAGCATCTTCACACCATCATGAGTTTCCGTTCTCACTAGCCTGTTGATGAAATCCTTTGCAGGAAAGAAGCAAAAGGGTGGCTCCTCTGGAGCTGGATCTGGTCTTCTTGTGCCCCTTCAACTTTCGGATGATTTGGTGAAATTTATCGGCACTGGTGAGAGCATGTTATCACGATCTGATGTCGTGAAGAAAATGTGGGACTACATAAAAGAGAACAACCTGCAGGTAAATTCCTTTCCCTGGATACCGCGTTGCTGTTTTTACTATCAATGTGAAATGCTTAGCTTTTTCAATGCATATTGATAGAGTAGTTCAGTCGTTCAAGCTGGATACTCTTTTTTGTGAACCTTAAGACTTCTTTTCATGATTGAATATGTGTACCATATGATATGCTGTTTTTTTATTGTACTCTTGCATTATGTAATTATTATATGTGGGGTTATATTTGGAATTCGAGCTATATGAGGGCAGAACACTAGAACTTTTGGATTCATTATTACCATGAAATACTATGGAACATATGAACTCATAAATTGTTACGCAGCGAATGATGTTGCCCTCCTAAGGCTAACAACTTCCTAGTATCTAGTTTATTACCCTGGTCTAGATAATCTGCAAGTACAGTATAATCTACTATATTCTTATTCACTAGGCAATATATGGAAGCCACCTCAGCAGATGCTCTAGAGTAGCTAATACTCGAGTTATATTTTCTTTCAGGCCGTTTTTATTTCAGTCGCCTTCCAGAAATAGGCTGTATGCCTATCCACTATGGCCAATAGCGGCACTTTTGACATGTTATGTTGGACTCCTTGAAAACTGTTGTGAAAGAAAATAAAGAACAGAATGCACTGAGATGTCTCCTGGCTCCTAGCAAAGGTCTGGGAAATTATTGAAAACAGATTTTCAAAACCCTTATTACAGTACTGGCCTTATAGCCTTGTAGGTTTGAGCTTTCATGGGCCCAACCAAATTGTATTTGCAAGTGTTAGTATACCATTCTATGGTTCTT
Organism: Cymbopogon flexuosus; assembly: GCA_027790015.1. Taxonomy (NCBI): domain Eukaryota; kingdom Viridiplantae; phylum Streptophyta; class Magnoliopsida; order Poales; family Poaceae; genus Cymbopogon; species Cymbopogon flexuosus. The sequence goes on from JAKNSH010254599.1 coordinate 9,697, forward strand.
CTGCAGTCTCATGCCTACTGTCACTTGTTAGACATCCAAATAAATGGTGCAATAACTCAGAAGACTGATGTATGATTGGTCTAAGACTCTTAAGTAGAGGAATTCACCCTTTTTGGATATGCTGTGAGCTTGTCTTCTCAAATAGTCACTGAATTGCCAAACCCAAGTACCCTTATGTGGCATTATTTTGCAAGAATTAGCATGCCTCATGAATCATGATTGAATATTAGACATTTGTTGTCCCTCTGTCCTTTGGATAAATCAACTTCTGGAGTTGTCCTAAGTCAAACTTTTTTATGTTTGACTGAATTTATAGAAAAACTAATATTTATACTAATATTTATGACACAAAATTAGTATAGTTAGATATGACATCAAATATATTTTCATACTATACTTCTTTTATTGTCATAGATGTTAGTACTCTTTTGTATAAAATCGGTCAAACTTAAGAAAGTTTGACTTAGGATAACTCTAGAAGTTGATTTATCAAGGGACTTGGGGAGTATATTGCAACAGTCAAGAAACGTCAGTTCAGTAGCAACACAAAGACCAAATCTTAGGAAGTAATGTTGTAATTGGGTGATGTTTTCGTTAATAATATCAAGGGGTTTCTGCAGATGCATTGTCATTAGGGTGTCAGCCACAAGGTAGGATATGGTCCCTTGTCTCCTTAAGCTATATATAGGCTGGTAGGATATGCATTTCTCCATTTTTGTTTTATCTACTTTATTTATTGTTCAGGAAAACTACATTCCCTTCCAGTAACTTTGTAATACAGACTGGTGCTTGTGGCCGCCACACTGCACGATGCATCGTACATCTAGCTAATTGAACTAATTCATGAGCTACTCTATTGCACTCCCTTAATCTCTCTCTGGAAGGTATGTGTTGAAAATGCCACACCACTGTGATCTGACTCTCCATCGATGTCAAACGATACGTCGATGCCACACTTGCACAATCCAACTAAGTTCAGTCAGTTTGTGCACCCACTCCGCAGCAAACTGCAATGCTTCTTAAGAAGCTATAAATTCTACTTCCTCAGCACAAGCACACTCAGGTTGAAAGAGCTATCTGTCGATCATGATAAAGGACTATAATACCAATTCCTAGCAAAAAAAGAAGGATTATAATACCAACATTTGCATCTCCTGATGAAGTGATGAGCTCCATGTCCATTCACCTTCCAACTATTTAGACGCCTGATTCAAGATGAAAAATTCTGTTCGGTTGAGATGGTTTGGACATGTCCAATGAAGGCCTCCTGAGGCACTGGTGCGTAGTGGGGTTCTAAAGCGGGACGATAATATGAAGAACGGTAGAGGTCGACCTAAACTGACTTGGGATGAGTCAGTTAAGAGAGACCTTAGGGAGTAGAATATTTCCAAGGACTTAGCTTTGGATAGGGGTGCTTGGAGACTAGCCATGAACGTGCCTGAGCCATGACCTTCTATGTGTCTCTCTGATTCTTGTATCTTTGGGTTTCATATCTAGCCTACCCCAACTTGTTTGGGACAAAAGGCTAAGTTATTGTTGTTGCAGTGTACCACAGAGAATTTTGTCATGTCTATTCTTGTGTTAAACTGTTAACTAGTTGATCTGTTAAAAATAAAAAAGGTGGACTCGAGAGAGTATATTATATTATTTTTATTTTCCTATCTTTTGGATGCTACTTTCCAGTCCAACCAATTTTCAATGTTGTTTTCCTAATTTTTTTGAACATAAATTGTTTTCCTAAGTTTCAATCTCGGTGATGCACTGATTCTGCCGAGCTGCATTCTTTCTTTGCATTCCAATTAACAAAAACCTAGAAAAAATTTTACTAAACATTTCAAATAAAAAAATATGGGCTGAGTCAAGGCAGTGATTGAGTTGAACAAATCTGGCCCTGAAATTTTCCTATTTCTCTGCTTTTTTAATTCACCATTTGTTCACGTATTTGCATGTGCCCCAGCATTATTTGGAATTTGTAGTCATTGAGATTGCTCATTATGTTTCCTATGTCTTGTGCTTATTCCTTTAAATAATATCAATTTTGTTTTTAATTGATTTCCTCCTTCCTTTCTTTGGTGGTAGGATCCTTCTGATCGGAGGAAAATAATCTGTGATGAGAAACTGAAGGACCTATTAGGAGTTGAAACGTTCAATGGCTTTACTGTTTCGAAGCTGCTTGCCCCTCATTTTACCAAGACGAAGTAGCAACCTGCCATCCAGATCTTCTAAAACCCAAAAGGCTGGGTGATTTTGTTTTGCAGAATGTGTAATCATGGAACAGTTGGGAGCTATGTGAGTGATGTGAAATTTTTAACTTGTGGGAGTCGATGGCACTTTCCGAATATTATCAGTAAAGTAGGTTCCTCAAATGTCTAATGAAGCTATCAACTGTTTACTAACTGTTCCGCGCTCTCCGAAAATGTAGGGGCATAAAATTATCTGAGTGGCTTCTAGTGCGTTCTTTCTGAGTTTATGGGCCACCATCTTGATGCTCAGGGTTGGGGATGATATTGTTTGGTCCTCAAATGACCCAGTGGTCGTGGAGCCGTAAAGGCAAAGGGGAGCACTAGCGCTTGTCTCTTAGGATTTCAGGGTTTTCCACTTTTCAGTGAATCTTTCATCCTCTTGGTTTCTGATATGGATGAAGTTTGCAGCAGTAGTGCAACCGCTTTTTCTGTTTCTTCCCACTTGGTACTTGTTTCTTTGGCCCTCCATTTGTTTAAGAGGACACAGCTTCTTGCATAGGTCGCCTAACTGCAGCTGTTTTTGTCATGTGGATGCCATGGCAAAGTGGGTCAACGTCGCAACGTTTCTGTAACGCGATTTGCACTGTTTTCACCTACTGACACCATCTACCGGGTAGTTCAGGTTCTTCCTTCGATTGTGGTCAGATTCTGAAAACTTCGGTTCCAGAATGTGAATCTGGTAGTCTGTTCTGTTTTAGCTGCTCGGTTGTGTGATGTGCTCTCCGGTCATTGTCGTAGTCAGGTGGCGGTTGCCGGGATCCGTCCATTTGAGGTGGGGTCACTGGATACTCTGGATAGACTCTGGACCGAACTCAAACGTCCTCCTCATGCCCTTGTGCAACCGAATCTCCAATTCTTCATGATTCATTTACATTTTATTGATTCTCTTGGTCGGATTTCTTCACAAATTGCTTTGAAGCTGGCATAACCTGCCAAAGTCTCCTTATGACGCTAACATGAACGGCGCAGGTTTCTCTTCATGTTTTCTGGCGATTTGAGTGAAGCCGACGACCCAATTTTCTCGTTCTCATGTGAAAGCCGAGAGACGCGAGGAACAGAGGCAGCCGAGCACAGCGACGTCCCCGTCGAGCTGCACGGGATTCTAGCGCGCGTGGCGTGGCGTGGCGTCGCGTCGGTGTCCATCGCTAAAGATTGGGCAAGATTCCAACCAACCATGCTGGGCGTCAGGGCGTGAATCATATTTGCAGGGAAAAAGAAAGAAAGAAAGATCTGGGGAGAGATCGCCGTCGCCGAAGGGATTGGTGCTAGTGCCGTGTGGCCCGTGCACCCGTCCCTGTCGCCCAGATGGCCTCCGGATTCGTCTGCTTCCGGTAGAAATTCACTCGACGATGGCCTCAAATGTTTCAGATTCTCAAGAGCCTCCTTTGCTGCCTGCTCTCTGCTCCAACCAAGACCAAGATACCACTCACCAGGCTAGTCTCAAAATTGTTTGTTCGGTTATATTACACGGATTCTGAAAAGGCTACAAAACTGAAATACTCTGTTGCACATGTTTGCAATTGCAATCCTTGATTTCAGAAAGTGTGAAGTACTTTTGGATCGCCTGATCTTTCGACATCGTGAAATTGGAGGGTTCCAAAGATGAATTTATAAATGGTGACGCGCAATGCTGAGTCTTTGAGTGACGCAAGCGCCAGCCAGTGAGTTTACATGCCTTTTTCTCAGTCTTCACAAGGTGACTCTGCACCAACTGGTAGGGCAAAAGAGAAGGTCAAAAATATCGGGGGACCAGGCAGGAAGGAGGAGAGGTCAAAGCCAACACCTTTAGGCAGAAAGATAAGGATAAAGCGCAGGCCGATGTGTTGGTGCTGGTGCGCGCCGTGGAGACTTGATGGCGTTCCCCCCAGCCCTCTTGCTTCGATGGCAAAAGTCAAACACTTTCATTTTTGGAAAAAAAAAGAATAAGGAAGAATAATAAGAAATGAGTTAAATGGCTGGAAATTAGCAACTGGCCAAGGAAACCTTTTTATCGCCACTTCTATCGGTCCTCATCCAAAGTGTAGTACAGGTCTACAGGATCTGTACTTGCTCCATTCCTCTGTTCTCCATGTGAAGAAATATCGAGGCCAGCCTTTTCTTTCTTTTATGTTCACTCAGTGATTAGGAAATGGCGTCATAATACATGTGACATTCAGAAGTCACTATAGAACAGCTCTGTTTTGTTGTGACAACACCATCTACGTATGCCTTTTCATAGCCATGAAATTTCAACTACTACGCTCATATTCCTTGTGTTGTATAATAAGACATGCATGGGAAAAAAAATCAGGAACAATGTGTGTAGACACACCGCTCCAACTGCGTCAAAGGGCCAGACTTTCTATATGTTATCTGGTCTAGCTAGTTGCTACCCTCCATGTTATTAGCTGGCGAATCTTATGGATATGTTCATAAGATTCTGAGTGCCTGTGATAATATAATATAAACGCCAGTTTCTAGCAGAGAACGGCACGTTGGAAACTTATCTGCTCCAGGATTCTGAGTGCCTGTGGTAAGACACTTTCCGCATCCGCCGAGCCAATCACGATGGCCTGATCGACCAAACGCAGCGACTAGTAGTGGCACTAATTAAAAAATGGTTTGAGAAATTCGTCCATGCAGATGCAGCTCTCTCTCGGACACCTGTACGATAAGCTGTCGTTGAACAAGTAGAAGAAGAAAGGACTATCGTAGGGCCATGTTGGCATGTTGTTCTAGTAGATTCCTTTGGCCCCTCGAGGTAGCCACGGGCCGTTTCTAGGTTAGTCCCCGTTTAGGTACGGCCAAGAATGCGACTTGTCCTTTGCAACCTCATCAGTTCTTGACTTCTGGATGCTTGGATCCTATCTGAACTGGGGTGACAAATTTCCACACGGCGTATGGATTCATGTTACTCCCACACGGCGTATGGATTCATGTTACTCCAACATCTAGCCTTGACACGGTATATAGCTAGTGCCATTTTTTTCTTCTAAACTTGCATTGGACTGGTAAAGAATAGAAGATATCCATCAATAATGGTCAACATTTTCGATTCTCCGAGAGAACTTCCCCATTAGAGAAACGAGGCCAATTTTTTCCGAACAGAGATTTGGAAAACTCGTCTCCGATGGGGATGTTTCTTGGTCCCCTTCCGTTTTCTATGCACTTAGAGATATCTTGGCATTGTAGTTCATCATTAGTTGTGTGCTTGTACTAAAATTGTTAAGATCGTATTATTGGATCTTTTCTGCTTATTACAGCTACAGGGAGTAAATTAGAAGATTATCATGAAATGTCTGACCAGTGCTTTTTGTGTGTGTGCGTGTGTGTACAGATGAGTACTCCATCCATCCCAAAAAGAACGATGCTATTGAATGCGTGTCTATGAACCTTTCTTAACTTTGGCTAGATTTGTAGTAAATATGTACAACATTTATATCTCCAAATAAATTTATTAAAAAACTAGACTTCAAGATCTTTTCAATGATACTAATTACTTAGCATAAATATTTATATATTTTAATATATAATTACCGGTATTTTGAAAACGTGAATTTTTTAGAAAACGAGAATGATATTTATTTTGGGATGGAGAGAGTAGATCTCTACTACTAACTACTACTTGTTAACGTTGGCACTTGGCACTAGTTCTCAAACATACACATGGATAAAAGCCAATTTGTAGTAGGAAAAAAACTTACTGAAAGCGGAGAGACTGGAAATTTTGACCTTCTCCTAGGGATAAAAAGCCTCTGCACAATCAGCAGGGAAAGGACGAGGTAGCCTAGCCACTAGCCGGGTAGCGATCACAGAAAAGGCATGAAGAAACAATGCCAATATTCTCATGCAATTGGAGAGACATTTTAACCAATCATGGAATCCAATTCAGCACTGATGATAATGGTATTCTTTAATCTGGCCAGAGTCCAGAGCAGTCCACATTCTACATTTCTGGGGGCATCTGTTTGTCGTATCATCTGCCTTTCCTCCTTTTAGGTGCATCAGTTTATGGTGGTGGCTCAAAAGAGAGATTCCTCAGCCTGCTCGTCCAAAGTGCGCAACTTTTGTTTTGCTTCAGAACCCTACCCAGCGTTGCCAAGATGCGGGCAGATAGGTTCTCCCGGATTCTCGTTTCATATGGTTGGAGTTGGAGGCCAGCACTGGAAATCAATTCTTGACGAAAAATTGTTTTCGGTGGAGGCATCTCTTTCTGTTTGGTGATCAGCTTCTGGGTCAAGTTTTATACTAGCATGAAACTGTCTTCTTCTTCTTCTTTTTTTTTTTTTTGAAATTTTAGCATGAAACTGCCGTCGTGTGTGGTATCTAAGAACAATCCTGAATTGAAAATTTGCAGCTGTTGAGTAGCCTGTCTACGGCAGAACAAAAAAAGAAGGTACCTAGGCTCCATTCATCAGAGCTTCTAGCAAGGTCATCATAAAAAACAGAGGTTCAGCAGTTTTTGATACAGAAGCAGGGCGGTTTACAGGGACTGTAACTACAAAATGAATGATTCACACAAGGCTAGGAACAGCCATTTTACACGCTAACGTTCATGAGTGCTTTCAAGTGGCCACAAATCAGACGAGACACAGAGTACCTTTCAACCGGTTGGAGATAACAAGCAATGTCCACATTCTACGGTTTGGATAACAAGGGGCAGGTACAATGGATTCTTGTGTCTGTTTCCATCTTCTCTCGAGGTCTCAAAGAGTGACATCGACTTTTCTATCCTGCCAGCCCACGATTCTGTCTTCTTGGTAAAGTGCTAGAAGATTAGCTACACAGTGGAGTGGATCGAGATGCGATTATCAGTTGTCCAACCATATATATATACTTTCTGTGTTGTGGATATATGGCATTTTCGGTAGTAAATTAAAGGTCTCTAAATGGATCTGATTAGTGCCTAAATATGTAGATTAGCATTTCCTCCTGCAGTAACGGATAGTCGTTTGGCCGTACGTTTGGGACATCAAACGGTGTATAAGTTGAAACTTTGCACAAAGAAAGTATTAGTCAAGTATTATTCGATGGTTATAAAATAAGTATTCTAGCAAATAATATTTCTGGAAGAAAACTAAATGTCACTCCACTTCATATATTCGACGTCAACATGGTGGTTGTAAATCACTTGTTGACTAAATAATTAAGTGATTGTTTAACCTATATAATTTAATCATGTTTAACTCCGTTCTGTTTGGGGTTTAAACAGTCCAACGAACTGATCATACATCAGCTGGATGGGTTCTTTGTGATGGAACGTGTCCACCAGGAAATCAAATCCTCGACTTGGTGCTGATGCTTGTATTTTTCTGGATTTATTCCAGAATTCTCCAGATCAGTCAGCGTTTCCGTCGACAACGAGGTAACAATAGTGACTTCAGGAATCTCCAGATGAAAAAAAACCTATTACGAACTAAACGACCCTGATAAGCTAGCTGAAACTAGAACAAGGGTTCTATGACAGAGTAAAAAGCTCAAACAAGCACGTCCTGAGTGCATTGCTCGTAATTTCACGTAGCTATAGAAATGTGTTGTCATTCTCCACTAAATATTCTTCAGGAATTGTAACGATGAGGGTTCGCCCCTCAGCGTTCTGTGGAAAATATACATAACCGAAATATGATGGCCTAGGTTGAGATTTCCTGTCTCAACCAGCGGAGCTCGGCCAGTGGATAAAAGAGAGTTCAGCTCGCTACTCCTACTAGTGAAAGAGTTCGGTCCGTCCGTCCTGTCCTGAGGTGGAAGATACGCTGGCAGTGGAAAAAGCGAAGCATCCACTAACACACAGGGCGCAAATTAGCCCATCTCGATCCCTCCCCCTAAAAGATCGATGGACGACGCAGAAACGAGCCAAACCGTACGTGAACCATCAGGCATCACCTCCCATCAGTGTAGCAGATTCCGGCGGCCGGCTGCTCGCTCGCCGCATTCGAGCGGAGGCCGAAACGGAGGGATACAATTTTTCCAACAAATCCAAAGAAGAAGAAACGGGCGGAGATAAGGTGCGGCGGGCCGGCGGGCGCGTACGTGAGTACGTAACGTGTCGCGCGGCGACTCGGCGGGCGGGCGGGCGGGCGGAGTCCGTACGCTTTCTCCATCGGATGCGGCGGGCCGATCCCGCGAGGCAGCAGGCACGACCACGCTTCCCACTTGTGTCGGGACCGGCCGGGTCCGGGTGAGTGTGCGCCGCGTCACCGCGCACGTCCAAGCGCCCCGACAGCGTCGTCGACGCGGGCCCTCCGCAGCGGACGGTCCCCGTTGTTCGCGTCTCCCTGCTGCCCAATCCGGCCATATCCACTCCAGAATCCAGATGCGTCCGGTTCTCATCGCCGAGAAAGAGAAATCACGGCGCGCGGCCGTGTGTGTGCCGTGGCGTCGCGTCGGTTGGCCGGTTGCGCACGCTGGCACGCCTGGGGTCATGGCTGGGCCGTTTCGGCGGGGCGTGGGCGTTTTACCGTGTGCCTACTACTGCTATTGATCATTGGTTTTACATCGTTGTAGTGAGTAGTATATTTGGTCTAACTCAGTTCTTCGTAGGCTGTAGAAACAAGTTATTTGAAGAGGTGTTTATAGGAATATGATTTACTCGTGTTTATAGGAATAGACGTTGATGATGTTTTTCTTATATGTATGTTTTAGACTATTATTAGTAACTTCTAGAGTACTAGTACGTTTTGTCTGCAAAACTAAATGTATATTAATGAAGTAGTTCTGCAATGGGGATTTTCTGATATTTGACGAGTGCATAGATATCTTTTTTTTTTACAACAGTGTGGAGATATCTTTGATCAGATGGAGCACACTGCCAGAGCAGTTGTCGGTCAAAGTTGGTCGTTGACGGTCCGACTACGACGCTAGCACAGCGTTGTTCCTGAGCCATGGTGCACTAAGTCTCTTAGCCATTGGTGCACCAAATTCAGACGATCACAAGATACTCCTAGTTAGAGTGAGATATCGACCGTGTTTCTTTTTGAAAAAAAAAATATCACACGCCACTTTGCTACTCGAGTCTTGCCATAAACAACCGTGTTGAATGAAGAAGTTAACCTTTTCCCCAGATTCCCAGAGCAAAAAAGATCTCCATATAAAGCCGCGCCATGGAAGAGGAAACCACCATCCGAAGCGTACGGCCGATCTTTTGCATCAGTGTATCACCGACTTGGACTTCCACCGTGCGCGAGCGCGAGGACACGCAGAGAAAACAAACGGCAGGACCACCGTACTTTGTAGCGTTGCTCGTGCTGGTGCCTCGTGTGCCGCCAACAAAACCCAAAGCGATCCATCCATCTCATCTCGCCCCACACACACGCCCCAGACGCTCCGAAACGCCAATCCGCCACGTCGGCGCCCGATCGAAACCGACGGGGCCTCGGCTCCTTGCCCCGCCCCCCGTGCCGTGACCGTGAGACCAGGAGACAAGGAGACGAGAAGAATCATCACGGACGATTCACTCACGTCTAAAAAAAGGCATGGTCATCCAGGCCAGCCAGGCAGGCAGGCAGGCAGGATCTCAATCTCAACTGGTCACGCACGCAAGCTGTCAATACGCTTGAACACCCATGTTACTTGCACGGAACGTAAGCCGAAAGAAGCAAAAACGGAAGGGACCCCGCCGTAATCCCCGGAGCGACGCGAGGGGCGTCGGCGCAAAAACCCGAGGCCGGGAGCCACACCCGCAGGGGCTACGGTGCGAAATCGGGGAAGCGCGGGGGCCGTGTCGGGACTCGGGAGCGTGAGAAGCGGTAACTCGAGGCCGATCGAGGGAGATTCACCGAGGAGGAAGTGTTGGGAGAGACGTCCGGCCGCGAGCTTCTCGCGGTGGGACGCGACGTGAGGAATCGGCAACGCACGCAGCGCGCCCCATCCACCACCCACCCCACGCGCCGCGTGGTTGCTGGTTCTCTCTTCTCTCTCCTGCCTGCCATCATCCTGCGGTCCAGCTCGCAGATTCCATTCGCCCAGGCTCGCCGCCGCCCGTCTGGCCGTCTATATATGCCAGCCAGGGCGGGCGCACCTCCGGAATCCAGATCCCCTCGCGCTCGCTCGCAGCAGTCACCCACCCCACCCACCCACCACCGCATCCGCCTCTTTTGCTCGCTTCTTGTTTCTTCGTCTCGGCTTCCGGTCGCCGATTCTTCTGTGCAGAAAGATTCCTTGTGGTAGTGCTCGCTCGTTCCTTGTTCGCGTGCATGGGGTTGGACGTCGGGGAGATCGGGATGGGCCTGGATCTGGGGCTGGACCTCAGGCTGTTCGCCGCGCGGAGCGCCGGAGGGATGGCGGCGGCCGCGGCCAAGGGCGCGCCGGCCGGGATCGAGTCCTGCATCAGGAGCCTCGAGGAGGAGCGCAAGAAGATCGAGATGTTCAGGCGCGAGCTCCCGCTCTGCGCGCGCCTCCTCGCCGACGGTGAGAACCAGAGGCCTCTTGCTCTCTAAATTTCTCTTGCCTTTGTCTTGTACGCGTCGTCGTCTCCTGTTCTGTTTCGTCTCCTCCGCCCCGGTACGTTCGCTGACGCGGTGGTCCTGGCATGCAGTGATCGACGAATTGAAGGAGGAGGCCGCCAAGAGAGGCGTGGGAGACGCGGAGGCCAAGGTGGACGACGGCGACAAGCGGAAATGGATGAGCAGCGTGCAGCTGTGGGTGGACAGCGACGCCAAATCCGACGAGGTAGAGCAGCCATCTCTGCTGCGCCATGCTTTGTTCTTCTCATCAGATTGATGTCTTATACTAAGTATTTTTGATGATTCATGAGTCTTTCAAGTTTTAATGTCTTTCTTGCCTAGGAGGCTAGGATCAAAAAATTCACACTTATTTATTGAATATAACGCTGGTTATTTATGCTAATTACAGTCTGACAAAGAGCAACAGAGTGAAATCAGTTCGCCGTCGCCCAAGTTGCTCGGCGGCGCACCCATGCCGATAAGGGCCGTTGCGGCGGTACCACCCCTGCCACCGCCGTTCTTCAGGAGAGAAGACAGCTCTGCCGGCACCGGTCTGTCGCTGGTGTCACCGGCAACTGCAACTAAGGCGCCGATTTCTCCCGTGGCTGCCAACGACAACGCCAGCGGCAGATTCTGTGCCACCATGCCACCGTCTGGCTCTGGGATCAACTTGCACTCTCAGGGTCAGCAGCAGCAGAACAGGAAGGCGAGGCGGTGCTGGTCGCCGGAGCTTCACCGGCAGTTCGTCGCCGCTTTGCATCAACTCGGCGGCCCTCAAGGTACATATACACAAGACATGGTTGTCTTTTACCATTTCTAAAGAAAAAAAAAAGTACGCTACTAATTCAGATGCTAGGGAAAGTGTTAACAAATTTCATGGTAATTGCAGTTGCTACACCGAAACAGATCAGGGAGGTGATGCAAGTGGACGGGCTTACAAATGATGAGGTGAAAAGCCATCTCCAGGTGAGCATCATTCGCTTTGTCCAGGCATTATTTCTTCTTTTCTTAGTAGTGCCTATTTCTGGCGACGATATAGTGTTTTAGTTTGGAAACTGATTCGATCGTGTCATGTTCGTGTTCAGAAGTACCGGCTGCACAACAGAAGATCCCCGGGCGCGGCTCCGGTGAGCCAGCCGATCATGCTGGTGGGCGGCCTCTGGGCTCCTCAGGAGCAAAGCAGCTCCGGGTCTCCCCAGGGTCCGCTTCAGTTCTCCGGTTCAGGCGTGGCCATCTCTGCGGCCACCGTCGGCGGCGACAGCAGCAGCAGCGACGAAGATGACAAGTCCGAAGGCTACCGCCGGAAATGCGTGTAAGGCTGCGTTCGTTATTTGCGGAAGATCGTCAGATGAGAGTGTAGAGGTAGCGTGCGGCTTTGCTTGCGCATCGATGGCAATAACAGAACAGATTCATCAGTCTGAACTGAAGAGAGGTTGTAGTGCAGCCAGGCCATGCATACAGGGAGATTGGGCGGTGTGCTTGTGCCCCCAAGAGATGAACTGATCATGAGTTGGGTTGCTGTGTCTTGTGTACGTACAGTACATGGAAAGCTGATAGCAGTTTTCTTGAGGCTTCCTGACTTTTAATTTCCGGGCAGATCCCAAAATTTTCGCCCTGAGAATCACAGTTTATTATTATCATCATATATATACATATATACGATATTCCTTGCATTTGTGTTGTCTTTCAATCAAGTACCAGCAATTATACGAGCAGCATGTTATTTCGGATTGAATTGTGAATTGGTTGCAGTGTTGTTGAATGAAACAAATAAGGCCCTTTTCAGCGTCCCTGAAGATTGAGCTTCATTTCAATTGGGTCATCAAATCGAATCGAATCTCTAGGTTTGCCACAGACTCCCTGGTGAAACTAAGGAGGCCATGATCCAGCTGACTAAGCCACTGCTAGTATTTTCTGAACGAGTAGTCGATCCGTGCCTGGTTTGTTGCATGTTCGCTGGGCCTTCCACGTCGAGTCGGATACCCGTAGATCTCCGATAAGTTGCACGTCCTTGTCTCGTGCATGCCTCCTCTGTCAACAATGGTTAATTACTCTATCTCATCTCTGTCCATCCATGCTTATCCGGCGCTCTTCACTACAATAATAATATATGTAATCCGACGCATTCAGAAATCAGAAATCAGAAATCAGAATCACGCAAAAAAAAAAAAAAAAAAAAAAAAAGAAATCAGAATCACGCACGTTGACGGCTGGCTTTGCGCAATTTTCTGGCGTTATTAGTTTCGACCGCATCAACTGGCACATGAGTGAACGAACGAGAAAAAGAAAAGATAACAAATCAAGTAAAATAGGATATCATCACAGGGACGATTCCGATTCCGATTCCGATCGGCTCAGCATGCATCGCATCGCTTGGTTCGCAAGGCGCTTTCAGCGTGCGAATATTCTTGCGGTTGCTTGGAGCATCTGCCGTGCGCGTCCGTCCTTTATCTCCGCGGCCACAGCCAGATGTGCTGTGGCTGTGCGCCGACGATAAGCTAGTTTAATTCGGCGCGTGGGTTAGTTTAGTTGCCATTGCTGATTGGTCAGCTGTTTTCTGGCAGCAAAACGCATGGCCGCCGGCCGGCGCGGCCGCTCGATGGCGGGCGATTGGGGATATTCGGTGGTACGCGTTCTGGTCTTTTTGTTGTTGCTGTTGCTGGCCGGCTGCAGTCTGTGTGGTCTGCAGAGAGATACAGCTAGCGATCGGCCAATCGGGAGTTAGCGAATTGGAAATTGGAATTGGGTGAGCTAGCATTGTTCTGCTGGTACGGTGCTGACTCTGATACACATAAGAGGCCCTAAGAAAATCTGTCTAAAAAAAAGCAAGCCCCAAAAACGAACACAAGAAACGGGGTCTTTCAGAAAGGAGATGTCTCTCTCACTCTGTTCAAGGGTGTATAAGCGAGAATAATCTGAAGGAACATCTGAACCGTAATCAGTCATGGTCAAAGCAGCCGTTTCCGTAAGTGGACGTGCGTACGATTTCGCGCGTTCCGTTTTCGCCGCCTGTCGCATAAGTATTGTATTAGCTTTTGATTGATGAAGTTATACATCGATTCGAAGTAGAAAACGTGTAAAATAGTGTAGTGTATTTGATTGTGTAAAGAGTGAGAAAGCGATCGGTGCAGGCTTCTTCTTTTGTTTTCCCTTTGCCCATTTCTGGAGAAGTAATAAATGTACCGGTAAAAAGAATCGAGGAAATATTAGGTGCAATTCCACTTGTAGGTTGGGGAGACGCCATTATCTAAAAAAAAAAACTGAGACGTGAACATGGCCTAACCCAAATCTGCCGGATAAGTTTATTGAGTGGTAAAACAAATGGGCCGAAATTAGGCGAGGGAATGTGAGATGGGCCGTGAGCTTTCGGACAACGTCTTTACACAAAGTTGGGCTGGGAAAAAGCCTTTGGACCACAGAAACGAGCCTTGGAAGTAGGAGCATCCTTATCACTGGTTTCTGACTTTGCCAACCACAACACACCAAAACAAAAAAAAATCAAAAAAAAAAAAACACAGCACAAAACTATTTTTTTGCGAGCAAGCACAAAACTATTTAGTACTACATCCATTCAAAATTAGATATTTTAATAACTATATATATTTTTTTTCTATATACTCAAATATACACTATGTTTATAGATATATTAACATAAAACCATTTGAAAGAGTACCACATAGCGTATTAATTAACAGTTCCATTAGTTATTATTATTATTATTATTATTATTATTATTATTATTATTATTATTATTATTATTATTTAGTCTTAGCATTCGGCCAGAGCTCTACTCCCACCATCCCAAAATAAGTGTTGTTCTCTCTTTCCGAGAAATAATTTTGATTAATTATATTAAAATGTATAAATATTTATGCTAAGAAATTAGTATCATCGTAAAGAACTTGACGTCTAGTTTTTTAACAAATTTATTTGAAAATACAAATATGGCACGTATTTTTCTACAAACCAAATCAAATCTGTGACATGAATATCTAAAACGTCACTTATTTCGAGACGAAGGGAGTGCCTACTTCAGCCTATGTCAAACTTCATTTTACGTGGGAAAGGCCTGATTTGGATTGAAAAGCATTCTGCCGACGGACCCACTGTATGGGATAATGGTTGGTTGGATGAATAGAGGTACCAGCGCTGATTCAGATTCATAAATAATAAGTACACTTCTATTTGGTGTAAAAATTTGGTTAAACTTTAGATTGTTTGGCTCCAGACAAAACTAAAACATCTAGGTTTTTAGAAGAGAGAGAGAGTAGTTATTATTTAATTCTCTTAATATTACCATTTTGGGCAGTGCATAAATGCACAACTACCTTATTTATATTTAAAGTTTTACAATAAAAAAGAGAGTGGAGTTATTATTTACTAAAAAAGCACATCTCCATTTATGACAAAGATCCCAAAAGATGACACACCCAATAAAACAAGTTGAGCAGAAGTCACCAAGCCCCGCGGTTAGCAAGGTGATAAAAGCCTTTCTCTCTCTTGGTCGGCCGGTGACATCACCCACTCGTCGTCGACCGCAGCGAGAGCAGGCTCTCCGGCGATTTGAGAAGAAGCGAGGAGCGAGAGAGCGTGTGCGTGTGCGAGAGAGAGCGCGAGGAGGAGCTGGGACTTGGAGGCGCCCGGGGGGCCCGGGTCAAGGAATCCTACCGCTACCAACCCTAGCCTCCGTTGATCGCCGCCGCAGGCCATGGCAGGGCCGGCGCCGGATCGGGCCGCCCTGACTGTGGGGCCGGGCATGGACATGCCGATCATGCACGACAGCGACCGGTACGAGCTCGTGCGCGACATCGGCTCCGGCAACTTCGGCGTTGCCCGCCTCATGCGCGACCGCCGCACCAGCGAGCTCGTCGCCGTCAAGTACATCGAGCGCGGCGAGAAGGTATCGCGCTGATCCCGTTCTCCCTCTCCTCTCCGGATTCGATTCGGCGCCGGCTGTAGCTAAATAATAGCCCATCGATTCCGCCACACGGCGTTTGCGTTCCGAGGGGGCTATTCGATTTGGGATGTGTATCCTTTGGGTCCTGCTGTGAACCGTATCTTCAGCCCAAGGATGACATTTCTGTGCATTTAGGCTATTATTTGTTGCTTGAGTGAATATCAGCTGTAGTCTTTTGCTGTTTGTTCCATCTGATACGCTGGATATGCTGAGTATGCTCGAATTATAGTTTTATTCCTATGAAATTTAGTTTG
This sequence comes from Cymbopogon flexuosus, assembly GCA_027790015.1. NCBI lineage: Eukaryota > Viridiplantae > Streptophyta > Magnoliopsida > Poales > Poaceae > Cymbopogon > Cymbopogon flexuosus. The sequence continues at coordinate 25,571 of JAKNSH010254599.1, forward strand.
GGTGTGCTGTATTTGGGGCTAAGCATTTGCCACCACAAGCAAACTTATGCTGATTTAGGTCCAAGTCTGGAATGAATCGAAATAATCGCCCTGCTTGCTCAAGCGAACATCATAGTTTTGATATGCCACAGAATGCTGGCAAAGGTGGTTGTGACTTGGTGAGTTTGGAGTAACCAGTTACCAGCATCAAATAAACAATATCAGCTAGCATTCAAACAAATATCTGGATTGGTTGATTTTATTGAGTTTATCAAGAGATGTGGCCATGGCTGCTACCTATTTGTTTTTATTTTTCTTGAAAATATTATTTCACACCTGTGACCCTACCACCCTGGGGTTCGAACGCGGGTCACAAGCGCCGCATTCACATGCTGCCACCACTACGATCTCACAGGTTATTTTGTCTCAATATATATAGTTGGATTTATTTTATGCAGATTTAATAAAAAATACGTTCTGTAGGATTAGAAATATTGACTTAATTAATCCTGGAACATGTTTCCCTGTTTTGCGTTGCATAAAAAAGAAAAAATTCCTTATTTTGAAGTACCTCCTAGGCTCCTAATGTCCTACCCATTTTGTTTCAATCCAAACATAGCAGCAAATAATGATTACTAATAACACAGTTAGCTGACTTGTTGGGACTATGCTTCTGTTCCAGCTGATTTTAGCCTAGACTTGACTCTACCTGCTTGGTGTTAGCCATCAGGCATGATCCATGGTTTCTATATGTAAAAAATATCTCCATTCATCTGGTTCCAACATTTGTGGATACTGCATCTACTTTTAATTGAGCATTTGAGCTGCTGTATTGTTGTATGATTTAGCCCAAGAAATCTGTTGTTTAATTGGTAGTGATGCTCCATAAGTCTATGCCACAACTAACTTCTACTACTTGATGCATAGGAGTGTATGTCTTATAAATTTTTTGAAACAGTATGTGTCTAGGACCCAGCAAAATATTGCGTGAATTTCACAAAACCACATTATACTGGGAAGAGGTCTTGCAAGCATTTCCTGTTCCCTTGGCTAATATTGAGGTAGTTGCATACTTGTAATATTGTACAAGAGCTGACACATTTTGATTGCGTAGTGAGATGGGGGCAAAGTGGGATTCTTTTGATACACTATGAAGTGGAATACTTGTACTAATAATTCCATATCATTCAGCTCCACCCAGGCATGCAATTGCATTGACTTGTAAGCTCTTTACTGAATGTACATGTTTTATCCATGTATATTTCTAACTAGGGGCACCTGTGCATTGTTTTCAATACCATCGCTTTACTGTTGTTGTGGCCGTCTGGTGTGGTAGTTTTTGATAGAATAAATAATCATTAATCAATAATATTTTGAACTTTTGAAACCAAGGATAGCTGAACATATTCTTGTTACACTCCTTTGATTTTGGGTTTCTCCCCTGAGAGACCAACATCAATTCACACTAAAGGCCCAATGTTATTTACGATCTCTATCAATCGCAAGACAGAGGTCTAATTTTATGGAATTTCCTCTCATTCATTTGGTGATTTGATTTGAATAATTCCAAAGTCATGGTTCCTTAAATCTGTTTTCTTTTGTGTATTTTCTTTTTCTATCCTAAGTGCTAGGTTATCATTTATTACTGCACTCAATTGTTTTATCTTGGTTTCTTTAATATGTATTTCATTATCATGTGCAGATAGATGAGAATGTCCAGCGTGAGATAATTAACCATAGATCATTGAAACACCCTAACATTATTAGGTTTAAAGAGGTGAGTCTGGATTTTGATGCTGTTTCTCCCCAATAATTCCACTGTTAAACAAAGGTTCTCTGTATGTCTAGGTTATTTTAACACCGACCCATCTTGCTATTGTCATGGAATATGCCTCTGGCGGTGAGCTTTTTGAGAGAATATGTAAGAACGTGCGATTCAGTGAAGATGAGGTTTGTGCTTGCCACTTAGTTCATCTTTCTTCTTGATACCCTCTTTCTTGATCTTACCAAATATGCATATATTTCTTTTCAGGCTCGCTATTTCTTCCAGCAGCTCATTTCAGGAGTAAGCTACTGCCATTCGATGGTATTAGTTACTTATTATATAATGGCATATCTTCCATCCTATTGTTACTGTTTACTCATACCATGCATTGAGCTGAGCTCTGCCTTTTTTTATTCTTATTTTCAAGCAAGTATGCCACCGTGATCTGAAGCTGGAGAACACACTTCTAGATGGGAGTGATGCTCCTCGCTTGAAGATATGTGACTTCGGTTATTCCAAGGTTCTTACACATGTCAACTTCATCTTATTCTAGCTCATATTTATGTGTTACGTTGAAGCTTAGTTTCATGGATATGTCAGGTCACCCCTGTCTGTATTGGATATGTATCCGATACGGATACATGTGGGAAACAGCATGGAGATGTCTCCATGGAGTATCAGGGAAAAACATAAATAAGAGCAATTCTGATACGTGGGTGAAGATGTATTGAGGGGTTTTGTGGATACGGTCCAGTCCAGTAGGCCTACTATAACCCTCAACTCACACGCTGATGCACACCACACAGTGGGGAGCCAGGCAGCCAGTGCTGCAACACGCCTGCTGCTGCCGTCCGCCTTACTTCCTGCTTGTCCAGCTGTTCGCCTGGGACAGCCTTGAGACGATCCAGTGCTAGTGGCATGCTTGAGCAGGCTGTGGCTGCGGCTGTGGCTGCAGTGATGCACACCACCCACAAGGCGCGCACTGAAAATTTGTGGGCGCCTCACGCACACAGCACCGCCAAGAACTTCACCACACACTGGCGATAAATCAGCACCAAGCTGGTGATGAGTTAGCGGTGATTTCTTCCATGTTTCATCTCCTCTCCTGTAGCCTCTTCCTGCCCTGTTCCCCATGTCAAATTAATCTAGTATCTTTGCTTGAAAGCGGTGTCAAATTAATCTTAACTGGAACTGAAAGGGGAAAGGAATTGTTTCACTCCTCCAAGCCTGAAGCCTCGCCCTCAAGTTTGGACTTTGAGATTTGGATGGAGATGCTGGGCAGGCTTGGCTGTTTGAGTGTTGGCTAAATTGAAATATGAAAAAGATGAGCAGAAACAGCACAATTGCGAAAATGCAAGGCAATTTCAAGTTCCTGCTAAGTGTCACGGCTTTTAAAATTTTAATATAATATGTGTTATTATTTATTAAAAAATACTAAAAACATATCCATGTATTTTTTTTTAAGAAAAATGCTGTATTTGTGTATCTGCCCGATACTGGAATGTGTATCCGTGCCTGTGCTGCATAGTGTTCGAGTACATGCTTGTGTGGGTGAGTCATTGAGGTTCTGTTGTTCTATGGCTTAATGTTTACATGTTGGTAGTTCAATGACGAATATGATCATAGGGTTGTAAGTTTCCTTTTAATGGACAATACCATGCATTCTTCATTCTCTGCAGTCTTCTGTTCTTCATTCCCAACCGAAGTCCACTGTTGGAACACCTGCTTATATTGCACCCGAAGTTCTGTTGAAAAAAGAATATGATGGCAAGGTACTTGTGTTACTTTCATTATTTATCTTGAGAAATGTGTCTTTGAAAATTGTGTATACCTCTGCATCAGTGCAGTAGTTCCATAAACATGTGTCACATGTTCTTAGTGGTCAGAAAACTTTCACCTCTTTTAGTGTTAACTACCTGGAAAGCTTCTCCTCACTGATGGATTTGTTTGACAAACAGATTGCTGATGTTTGGTCATGTGGTGTAACCCTCTATGTAATGGTTGTTGGTGCATATCCTTTTGAAGACCCAGAAGAGCCTAAGAACTTCCGCAAGACAATTCAGGTTATATATATTTTTTCATTCAGGGATACAAGTTGCATCCACATGAGTGCACATGCTTGTGTGTGTGTGTGCGTGTGTGTGTGTGTGTGTGTGTACGCGCGCGCGTGTGGGTGTGGGTGTGGGTGTGGGTGTGGGTGTGCGTGTGCGTGTGTGTAGCACATATGTGTGTGTCCTAGCACACAGCTAAACTCTAAACTGGATCGGTTACTTCTGAGTCTCTATATGTTTCACTTAATGCATTTTCCTGTTTTAGCTAACAACTAAACTAATGGTAATGTCATCTTGTTACAGCGCATCTTGAATGTTCAGTACGCAATTCCAGACAACGTGAACATAACTCCAGAGTGCAGGCATCTAATTTCGAGGATTTTTGTTGGAGATCCTGCTATGGTAAGTCCTTGTACGTTGTAGTTGTAATCTTGCTTTGTTCCTGATACATTGGTTTCAGAAGATATGCTGTTTCAAGTTTAGTCATATTTATCTGATTTTGTTGTCTTTAACTGTTATATAAAATATGCAGCGAATAACAATCCCTGAAATCCGGAATCATAGTTGGTTCCTGAAGAACCTTCCTGCTGATCTGATGGATGATGATAGCATGAGCAACCAATATGAGGAGCCTGATCAGCCAATGCAGACCATGGATCAGATCATGCAGATTTTGACAGAGGCCACCATACCACCTGCCTGTTCTCGCAGTATAAATGTCCTAGCTGATGGATTGGACATGGATGACGACATGGATGATCTTGACTCCGACTCAGATCTTGATGTTGACAGCAGCGGTGAGATTGTGTACGCAATGTGAGTAACCGTCTCACCAGTCAACCAAAGAACCAAGCAGGCATGGGATGCCCTGATGTTGTATACTCTGGCAAAGAGCTAGCATATCCTTTTGCGAAAAATCTTCCTGTAGTTTTCTCAGCGAACTGCAACCTGTTCTGTGGAACACAGATGTAGTCAAACTGGGGTTACTCAGCTTGTAAAACGAGCCTCCCCTTGCTTCCTGGTTACTGAGGTTTGGATACTCTCAAGCTTCGACCTGTGTGTTACTGTTGAATATGTACAAGAAACTTCTACTCATGTTGATCTGTGAATTTGAACTCGGGTAGTGGTTTTGCTCAGTGTTGGGTGTATTCCCGTTTCTGCATTTCAAACTGTGGGGTGATTAGGTCCTGTATTTCCGCACTTTTCTGGGTTTCAAAATTTGTGTTTACGGTACAATTAACATTTTCGTGTGAGGGGCACACGAAAATATTATGTGCTTTGGTAAGTTGTGTCACACACAAAAAATATGTGTTGGGTATATGTGTGTTGGCTACAGGCATTTTCACGCGTGTGTGGTGTGTGTGCGCGCGTGCGTGCTAACATACCTGATGAAATTGACAGTGGAACGATGGAAAAAAAATTCAGCAGCTTTCCTTTCATCAATTGGCCCATCATCAGCTAGCATGTTTCAATCTTCGATGGATCGAGGATCCATGAACAACCCAACCCAGCAGGCAGCAGCCCACATTTCTCAGCCGCCCGCGCCCACACCGTCGCGATCATTTTTTCCTTTTTGAACTTGCAATCTGGCACCAGGGCCTTTGCTATTACATTAGAAATCTCAACAGCATCGCGTGAGTATTTTTCTCTCACAATAAAACAGTATCAGCAGTAGAAACCACTGGCCGAATAGCCAGTTCCAAAACACAAGGGTCACCTAGGTCCCAATTCTATGCTCCCTCTGAAGTTTTACGCACATCAAGCAGCACCATCATACCACACACGGCGAGGTCGATCGAGGAAGTTGTGTGGGCTTTGAATAAGAACACACATGAGTCAACTTCAAGTTGGATTCTCGAGATGCCGTGGTCGGTTGCCGAAAAAGGGCCATTGAGCACGTCGTCTTCATCCGGCCCGAGTTTGGCTGCAAGAGGCTAGAACCTCGAAGCGAAGTGTCTCCATGGCGCGGAGCCAAGGTGAAACGACGGCGCCTCATCTTTTCATCGCCATCGACTGACCTAGCTGGTGGCTTCTTCTCTGCTATGCTATCCATGTACTCTGTCGTAGGATGCGTACCATAAGTTTAACTTGATTTATAGAAAATACGTGTAATATTTATATTTTCAAATAAATTTATTAAAAAACTAGATTCAAAGATTTTTCCGATGATAATAATTATGATACTAATTGATGATACTTATTATTTATAAAATTTACCGGTAATTGTTTCTCGGAAAGCGAAGCCACACTTATTTAGGGGGGCGAGGGAGTATTAGCAGCAGGTCATCATATTTTTCTTCCCGGCGTCATAGGCCCCGGTCGCAATCTCTTGCTTATTAGCACAGTTAGCACCACGAGTTATCATGTATATTAGTATATACAAAGGGACATGAACCGTCATCCGTCAAGGAGCCACCACCATCAGGCCCCTTCATGAACACGGTGCGCTCAGCCAAACCCCTTTTTAAGGACGTTGTCATGTACCATCATTTCTTGTGTTACCAGTGGACGCAATGTTAGTTGTTGGCCATAGCCTTACTATTTCTCATATTCAGATAGCTAGCGCCCGTGACTTGTTTTATATGGTCACCAAAAACCAAAAAATAGCCAACTTGCTATTTTATAAAGACATATAGTCTTGTATATATGTAATATGTCCCCAATTATAATAGAAGAACCAAATCGTCAGTTGATTTAAAAGCTGGAAACAATAAAAAAAAAGAGAAGTGGAGTGCACAGAACATCAAACTATGTGCGAGACTAGCAAGCAGTAGTTAGAGTAAGTATTATAATATAATCGACTGTAAGAGCTCTTACAGCCTTCTCTCAGCACACTCATACAATACTTAAGCATTTATCATTAATACAGGGTCCACTTATTTCTCTCATAGAGTTTCTTAGTTTTTGTGCCCCGGCTGGTTG
>JAKNSH010254650.1:0-12010 GCA_027790015.1 Cymbopogon flexuosus
AAGAGAAGCCATTTAGCGGGCACATCTCCAAGTGGGTGCATCGCCACAACGAGGACGTAGCTTGCCGGGAAGCAAGTAAACCTCGGGATAAATCTTTGTGTCATTCTTGATTCCTGAGGTCTCTCTATGGTGATTGATTGATTCATCTCCTCTACACGGGCGGTATAACACTCCTATCCCTCTCTTGCCTTACTTTGTGTAGTGCTAGTTGTGTAGCCTAGTCTTTAGTGTTCTTGCTCACTAGAAGTAGGTTAGCGACTTAGCCTTGTTGGTGTGACTAGAGACTTTAGCCTCTCGCTAGAATTGTGTAGGTGGCTTGCATAGCTTAGTCAAGCTAGTGCTAGAAAAGCTTCGCCTCCTTAAGTACTAACAAGTTGTTTTAGTGCTTTACAAGAATTTTTATAGGCTATTCACCCCCCTCTAGCCATTTAGGACCTTTCAGCTCCCCACATGCATGTATGGGCGTGCAGCACGAAATGAAGTAAACATGCAGCAGCAGGCACAGCCGCACATGCTTGGCGTACTAGCCAATAGCGAGCGGAGCAGGCGCTGCCGCAGGAATCCCGCAGTGGGATCGGGAGCGGGTCCGGAGCAGGGCGGTGATGGGATAGGATGGGGGTCCGAGCCGCGGCCGGATATTTTGATTTAGGACGGACGTCCGGTCCATACAGGGACGTCCGGATATTCGGGTTGGAGATATTTGCCCAACACTAACTCAACTCGGTGTTTGATCTAAGCATACTTTGGCCAAGCTGAGATTATGAGTTTGGCTTCCATTTCATTTAGGTTTATAATCCTATCAATATATTTTTTATTGTCTATATATTTAGGTTTATAATCCGATTGCCTCCCCTTTTATAGCCAGGGAAGGGCGCTGGTGGCTTCCTTTGAGGTCCCCGAGTCATGTTGCTTTGACTTGGATGAACGATGGTGTAATCATTTGTACCGGCGTAGCACGTCTTCCCTTTGGGGAAGTACAGGCGTGCGCGTATTAGGCGTGTACCAGAGTGCCCTTGGCCGACCGGGTAAAGCTCGAGGCCATGCCATACCCAAGGCGGTGGTGGTCGGACATTCGGACCCTTGGGAGATTGACAAGACCGGTCGTGGCAGCGGAGGCCTTGGCGTACCTGCCCATGCTAGGTTAGGTGGTATAGTGTCCAGGAGTGCATCACAGTGATTTGTGACCACTCGAGGAGTCATCATGAGATGGTAAAAGGAGATATGACCCTGTAAGGTCATTCCCGTGAAGCGCGGTGAAGCTGAGCCGTGGCAGCATGGCGTGCTCAAGGTGCATTGAATGCTCTTGTCAGGCGGCAGGTGAATGAGGTGACGTGACCTTGCCAGAGATTCGATCGAGATGAAGGGTTTCGGACGAGACGGAGGCCTCGAGCGAGACGGGGGGCTGGAAGAGACAGAGGGGTCGAAGGAGGTCTCGAACGAGAAGAAGGGTCTCAAACGAGAAGGAGGCCTCGAGCGAGATGGAGGGCCTCGAATGAGACGGAGGGGTCGAAGGAGGTCTCAGACGAGAGGGAGGGGTCAAAGGAGGTCTCAAACGAGACGGAGGGCCTTGGACGAGAAGGAGGGGTTGAAGGAGGTCTCGAACGAGACGGAGGCCTCTAGCGAGACGGAGGATCTCAGACGAGACAGAGGGGTCGAAAGAGGCCTCGAGCGAGATGAAGGGTCTCGGACGAGACAGAGGCCTCTATTGTTTTTGCATTTTGAGGGGGTGTCAACCCTATGGGATCTTTTGAGGTGTTTAGTCCGTTGTTTAGGGTACCCCTAATTGTGGTACCCGACACAGCTTGTTGTAAAAAAGAAATGAGTTTGCAGCGACAAGTTAACGCAAGGGCAGAGACATAGAGTGTCATTGTAAATCTCATCATCAGGATTCAGGCATTGATTTTCCCATGATCGAAAAAAGACTAAGCGGTTGGAAAGCAAAAATGCTTTCGGTGGGAGGGCGTCTAGTGTTAATAAACTCGGTGCTTTCTAGCCTACCGATGTTCATGATGTCCTTCTTCGAGGTACCAAGTGGGGTTCTGGAGAAAATAGATTGCTTTAGATCGCGCTTTTATTGGCAGAGTGACCAACATAAACGCAATTACCGATTGGCAAGGTGGGAAGTCCTTTGCCAACCAAAAAACCAAGGGGGTTTGGGAATTCAGAACTTAGATGTTCAAAACAAATGCTTATTAAGTAAGTGGCTGTTTAAATTACTAAATAAAGATGGGATGTGGCAGGAGTTGTTGAGAAATAAGTACATTAAAGACAAAACTTTAGGAAGTTGTCAGAAAAAACCAACGGATTCACATTTTTGGAAGAGTTTGATGAATGTCAAAGACACGTTTTTAGACATGGGCTCATTCAAAGTGCGGGATGGATCCCAGATCAGATTTTGGTTTGACACTTGGCTGGAAAATAAACCCCTCAAAGAGAAATTCCCTTCGTTGTTTAATATTATATGAAGGAAGCAAGACTCTTAAGCGCAAGTACTCAGTTCCAACCCATTTAATATCTTATTTCGCCGAAATCTAGTGGGTGCTAACTTGAGTGCATGGCATATAATTGTTGCTTCTATACAAGATTTAAACTTAGCGGAGGACAGACATATTTTTGTCTGGGGGGCTAACGCATCTGGACACTTCACGGTTAAGTCCATGTATGCTGCACTAATTAACAATGGAGTTAGGGTGTCATAGGATTTATGGCGCATTAAGATACCCATGAAAATAAAAATTTTCTTGTGGTACTTAAAAAAGGTGTTACTTTAACTAAGGATAATTTAGTTAGACGTAATTGGCATGGTGACAGTCGCTGCTGCTTTTGTCATTGCCAAGAGACAATCAAACACCTTTTCTTAAATTGCGTTTATGCTAAATTCCTCTGGCGAGCTGCTCATATGCTTTATGGTATTCCTCCACCTAGTAATATCGAGGATCTTTTCTTGCGATGGTCAAAAGTGGGAACCAAGAATCATAATTCATTGTTATTAACGGCGGCAACAGCATTATGTTGGGTTATTTGGCTAACTCGAAATGAAGTAGTTTTTGATAAATACAAACCTAAATTCTTTTTGCAGGTGCTATTCAGAGGAACATACTGGCTTCGACAGTGATCAGGTCTACAGCGGTATGATGACTACAAGGAGGAGTTGATTGGGATCGGGCGTCACCTTGAGACGTCCGCGCTTCAGTTCTTTAGTTCTAATAATGGATGGTTATCAGCAAGATACATTGGTTTTCCATAGTTCAAAAAACACTTTGTTTCGTTTTGCTTGTTTGGGCGCTACCAGCTGTTTTCTGGTGTAACCAGCCGTTGAGTAGTGTAAGAACTTTGTAATTGTTGGCCTGATTCTATCTTTCGATAGATTTTTTTTGAACGAGGATTCACCCCATTTCCATTGAACCCAACGGAAATACCAGATTCTGTTACAAGTTACCAGCAAAGAGAAACAGCATAAAAGCGAAACTCCTAAGAGTTGGGGGGACTACCAGAAAGAGTAGCAGAGGTGAGACAAAGCCCGATATTAGGCAGGCTTACAAAATCGTAACAGAGCCAGGAGGAGTATCGCTCCAACAGACCAACAAACTGCATAAACAAAAGAACAAAACGAACAGTGCGAATCTTGAACGCCATCTCTTCTTGTGCGCTTTTCATCAGGTCTTTTTCCTCAGTCTTGATCATGTTCATCAGAGGGGCCATCAAGCTCCAGCTTCCTCTTCTTGTCCTTGGCGACCAACTTGGTGGCGATCTCCAGTACCCAGTCCAGTGCCGCCGAGACATTTTCCTTGTCGACTTCCAGGAAGAGCCCTGCCCAATTTTTCATAAGTGCACAAGCAAAGCATACAATAGATGCAGGGGAAACTCCTGATTTGCCTTCAAAGCAAATAGAATTCCTTGATTTCCAAATGGCCCAGCATATAGCTGCGATACCAAATGTATGAAACTGTTTACCATTAGGGAGCCACATATCACACCAATCCCAGCATTGCTCGAGATTTTGAGGAATGTTATTGGCCCCAACTGCATAAGCGATGATAGCCCATACTGCCTTAGCAGTTGAACACAAGAAAAACAAGTGTTGTAGATTTTCATTCAAGGAGCAGAAGGAACAATTAGGAGATCCAGTCCACTTCCTTTTGATTAGGTTATCTTTAGTGAGCACAGCATTGTTTATCATGAGCCATAAAAAGATTTTGATTTTGCTTGGGATTTTCCCTTTCCAAATTTTTTTATGATAGACCCCAGATTCTGTGCTAGTCATAGCACTATATACAGACTTGACAGAGAATTGACCATTGTTGCCAAATTTCCATGTCACCCTACCTTCAGATAATTGAACACTGTCTAGTTGGCTCAGGATTTCATACCAGTCATTCTGGAGATTGGCTGGTAGCCATCTAGAGAAAGTGACCTCCCCTGGATCATTCACTACTTGGGCAACATCAATATCAGGTTGTATACAGATTTTAAACAACTCAGGGAATCTCTCACATATTGGCTTATCATACAGCCATCTGTCCTTCCAAAACAGAGTTTTAGCACCATTGTGGATAATCATTGATCTACCCTGTAGATATATATGTCTGATTTTTAGCAAAGCCGCCCACATAGGTGAATCATTCTGTTTTCTAGATACACTACCAATTACTTTTCCTCTCAAGTATTTGAACTTGATGATTTCCTGCCAGAGTCCTCCTTCGCTTTCCAGCTTCCACCACCATTTACACAAAAGGCTGACATTCATTTTCCTAATATCTTTAATCCCTAGGCCCCCTTTTTTCTTGTGTTTGCATATCTTTTTCCACTGAATAAGATGATATTTCTTTTTTGTCCCCCCTCCTTGCCAGAAAAACTTCCTTCTAATCACATCCATCTGATTGATGATGGTCTTAGGAAGGAGATAAATGGACATATGGTAGATGGGTGCATTGCTGAGACTGGAATTGATTAATGTTGATCTACCATCAATAGAAAGAGATCCTCCTTGCCATACATCAAGTCTTTTGGCCATCTTTTCCATGAGAGGGGCCCAATCAGCAACGTGGACCCTGCTGGGGCTTACAGGGACTCCCAGATACTTGATGGGGAAGGTCCCAACTTGGCAATTGAAAATCTCAGCATATGTTTCAGCCCAACTCTCTTCATCATTGATGGTGAGAATTTCACTTTTATGGAAGTTGATTTTGAGACCAGACATGAGTTCATAGAGATACAGAAGCAATTTGAGATTCCTTGCTTTCTCCAGATCATGTTTCAAACAAATTATTGTATCATCGGCGTACTGTAGTATAGCAACCCCTTTGGGTATAATATGATCAATCAGACCAATGCAGAGATCATTATCCTGGGCTTTGAGCACCATTCTGGTGAGACCATCAGCTATGAAATTAAATAAAATTGGGGAAAGTGGGTCTCCCTGCCTCACACCCCTGAAGCTTTTGATGTATGGGCCAATTTCATCATTTATCTTCACACTTACAGTGCCTCCACAGACCACCTGTCTGATCCAGTGGCACCATTTCTCACTGAAACCTCTAGCTTGAAGACACTCAAACATGAACTTCCTATTCACCTTATCATAGGCTTTTTCAAAGTCCAGTTTAAGCACTATTCCCACTTGTTTTTTCTTTTGGTCTCATGCAGCACTTCATGTAAAATCATAATGCCATTCATGATATTTCTTCCTCTCATGAATGCTGTCTGATTGGGATGTATGAGTTTATCAGCTACCTTTTCAATTCTTAACATCAAAGTCTTAGTGATGAGCTTATAGATACAATTCAGCAAGCAGATTGGCCTATATTGTTGGATTTTAGAAGCATTCGGCACTTTGGGGAGCAGAGTGATAATGCCATAATTCAACCTGCTGATGTTAACTTTGTCCTCGAAGAAATCTTGAAATAACTGGACTATGTCATCTTTAACCACTTCCCAGCATGTTTGGTAGAATTCTATAGGAAACTTGTCAGGCCCAGCAGCTTTGTTCCTTTCCATTTGGAACAGGTCATGCTTTATCTCCTTCTCAGAGAAAGGCTCACACAACAGTGCATTCTCCTCCTCAGAGACGTGTTCACATTCACCCCAAATGGATTCATCAATATGGATTGTGTGTGTTTCACTTGGGCCGAACAGAGTAGAGTAGTACTCAGTGGCATGCTTTAACAAATTCGCATCACCTTCTATAATAGAATCTTCGTGTTCAAAGGAAATGATTTTACTTTTTCTTTTCCTGCCATTCGCCACTCTGTGGAAAAATTTGGTATTATTATCCCCTTTCAACAGCCACTCTTCGTGGCTCCTCTTACGCCAATAATCTTCCTCCTATTGTAACAGATCAAGATTTTCTTTGACGAGCTCAACTTTCCTAGCAGCTTGCTCAACAGAGATGCATCCACTATCTTCTAACGCCTCCAGTTCACCCAACTTATCACTAACACTATTTCTCTTCTTCCTTAATTCACCTTGAAGGTTAAAGCCCCATCCTTTGAAAAACTGTTTGAGCAATTTCAACTTTTGCTAGATTTTATCGAGGACAGATACAGCATTGCAATGTTTGTTCCATATTTTTTCAACATTGGCAACAAACTCCGCATTAGAGAGCCAACTGATCTCGAATTTGAACTCAATTTTCTTTTTCTTGTTCATCATACCAGAGGAAAGGATTAGAGGATTATGATCTGAGATATCTCTAGGCATCTTCTTAATCCAAGCAAGGGGGAATATGTCCTCCCATTTCTTTGTTACTAGAATTCTATCAAGTTTTTCCAACACAGGATTTTCCTGATTGTTGGTCCATGTGTAACCCCCACCTGATATGTCAATTTCTCTAAGCTCATAGAAGTCAATTAGAGAATTGAATAGACCAGTGAACCTCTGTACTCCATTGTTCTTGTTTCTTTCATGGGCAAATCTGATGAGGTTAAAATCACCCCCTATGAGAATGGGTTCATTATTTCTAGAACAAAAGGCAGATAACTCAGATAAGAAAGACATTTTCTGCTCCTCCTGTGCAGCCCCATAGACAACTAACAGATTCCATTTGATCCTGTTAGTTTTGTCCCATAGGTTAAGCTGCAGCATATATTCTCCTTGTTGGAAAGACCCAACATCATAAAATTCAATCCTTACTCCAACAAGAATTCCCCCAGATCTGCCCTTGGCAGGATTAGACAGCCACAAATAATCTTGTTGAGGGTCAAATTTCCTAATGATTTTCTCACTGCAATCAACAAGCATTGTTTCTTGCAGACCCACAAAGTGGAAGACATTTTGATAGAGCAGATTTTTTAAGAAGGTAGAGACCCCATTTTTCTTGGGGCCTCTACAGTTCCAGATAAGACCCTGTATCATGGAATTTTTGAGTTATCACAACCAGCAGGGATCCCCTTGGGTCTCCTGCCTCTTTTTTTGGGCAAACCAAGATTTTCTTGTGCTTGCTTTTTCCTCTTCCCATTGGGAGAGATATGGAGACTCTTTCTTTTTTCTCTCTTTTTTCTCCTAGATTCTACTAGGATAAAATCTTCTACTTCAGAATTTTCCTCATCCAACCATTCTAAACGAAGAGCCTGCCCTACTTGGGGGTTTTCATCAGGATTTTCAGTAATAATAACATTTTGTTCAACTTGTTTGGCATACAAATCATGTCTAGCAGTTTCCAAAGATTTTAAGAGATCAAAAGTACCAAATTCATTGTTAGCAAGATTAATTCCCATATTATTAGCTACTTCAACAAATTCATCAACTTGCAGAACAGAGAATAAGTTGGAGTTTGTCTTTTTACCTTCAAGATTCTTCTTCTGGGCCATCTGTTCATTTTTCTCCATGGTGCTCATTGTAGTGTAGTTCTTGAGCCTATCACTCCTTCTCACTTCTTTCTGCTGCTTCATCATCTTGGCCAACCCATCTTGAATAGGCTTAGCTTTAGATATTTTCTCATCTTCAGCATTTTCTTCAATCACCATCCTTTCCTCAGCACCCTTGTCTTGAGTTTCCACCTTGTTCTTAGCCATTCCATCCTTGATTAGAGCTGGCTCAGCTTGGGGTATTTGTTCCTCTTCATCAATTTCTTCAGTTGCCATCTCCTCCTTACCCTTATCTTGAGACATCACTATGTTCTGGCTGTCCTATGTGTTCACTATACTGTCTTCAGTGAGGAACACCTCAGGGGAGTTGTGGATGGTGGGGTATATGGCTTCTGTTGGGTTCAGCTGAGATTCTGGAGCTACTGTCTTGATTTGCTCTAGGATTTTAGGAGTTTCCTTATCTAGAGCATTATCAAGAATCTGAGCAAACCACACATTTTTGTTGGAGCCCGCTTTAGAAGATTGACCAGTTTCATTTAATTGTTGCAGTCTTCCCCCAAAGGAATCACTGTCAGAATCTGATTCTTCAATTGTTTTAGGTATAAACACCCTGTCTTGCACCCCATCCTCATTAGGTTTGTTGTACTCCTTCCGAGCATCATGCATGAACTTGGGACCCTCAGAGGCAGGCTCTTTGTAGTGCATCTTAGGAGGAGCAGAGGACATCTTTTGCTTGCCAGTGTCTCTGCTTGTACCATCATTCCCCATCCCAGGCTTCTTGTTTTCATTGTTTTTTTCTAGATCACCATCAGGTTTCAACTTCTTATGTGGGGGCTGGTCATCAGTAACTTTTATCCCACTTTTGAGCGTCTTCCCTTGGCTACTGTCCTCTACTTCCCTTTCAAACCCAAAGTCATATACCACAGACCCAAGAACTGCTTCAGCTTTCTTGGGGACCTTGGAGAGATCCCTACAAGAAATCTTCAATCTTACATAATCACTTCTGAACCTTGTTCTTTCATCTAGCTCATCAACCTTGCCTACCAGCCCTCCAATTTTTCCCAAGGTCAGAATGGCCCTTTGGTCCTCAGGAATGTTTGTTACCCTGAACCACCCCTGCTGGAGCCTTCCTTTGCTTCCACTCGAAGATGACCATGACTCAATCAGGATTTGGGCTTCACCCCCTTTCATGTACATGTTCTTGATCTGACACCACTCCCTCAATATCTTGGCAGTGGGGAATCTCATGGAGAATGTGGAATCAGAGGTAGGTCTAGCCACCCACTTCCATTTGTCAGCTCCTAGAAGGTTCATGAACATGAGCTCAATCTCCCTACTTATGACTTTGCCTTGAATAACTGTTATCCTGGCAATGCTAGCATGCTCTCTGGCGATCTTAGTGTCAATGATTTCATCAATATGAAAGAAGCTTTGCCCTTCAACTTGCGCGGCACATAGCTTTGGCCCAAAGTTCCAAGGTAAGCACGCCATACAGTTGAAGGTGGTGTGGGTATTACAATTGCATATCTCACAGAACATCCTGCGGCACTCTCTGGTAGTATGATTGGAATACCCACAGATCTCACATGGTTCAACCCTCGGAGCTCTAAAGGCATCCACCTCTTGCCTGGGATGATCCTGATTCAGGTCACCCTTCACAACACCAGCTTCCTCTGGCGGGGCCCAGTCCTCCTCAACCTCCTTCTTCTCCTCATAGGGCTCCCACTTCGAATTGCTACTACTGGAGTTTTGAGGTTTCTGGATCTCACCTGACTCATTCTGCTCTGGTCGGGGGTTGCTGGTGGAGGGCGGTTTCTGTTGCCAAACGCGGCCGGCAGGTGGAACCGGCTCACGAGCTGGGAGGCCCCCCTCTCCTCTGTTCTGGTCCCAGAATCCGCCTCCATTGGTGCCACGGCGGTGCTCCCGCGCATCTCGATCACGCCAACCGGACCGGCGACCTGCCCCTCTTGGCTGCATCACCACCACAACGGGGGCGGGATCGGACTTCACCGTCGCAGCAAACGATTTGGTGCTAGGGTTAGCCCACAGATGGCCAACAAACTTGCAAAGATGGGGGAAGGAGAAATTATGCGGCGGCGGTGGCTCTTCGGGGGCGGAGACTAGGGTTATCCGCACACGAGTGGTGCCCCGATTCGAGGTCACCAAGTCTCGTATGTTCACCACCTAGCTCTCTCGTTGGATCTTCGCCGCGTGGCTCGCTATCGAATTTTGGACCCAGGATTCCTAGGATTATCTGGACTTTCGGCGGTCTCCGGAACCACCGAGGCTGACGCCCCAACCCCACGCTGTCAGCTTTTCGCCTTTTTCTCTGATTCATTGGCGCAAAGCCAGGCTCCTTGCTCTGTTTCATCGGTGTTTCAGATTGTTTTCGTTCACCATTTCGACATTGCCAGGTGAATTCGATCGGGGCATGCTTGAGTTTAACCGTGGAATCCGACACCGAATCAAAGGGGAATTTCCCCGCCATAGATTTTTGCCTCAAGTCTCGCGGAGACGGATTCATGGGGAAAACATATGCCTCCTGCTTCTGGCTCGATCGGATAATGATAGAATTGACAAATCGAGGGTTCGAAATCGATCGATGACCTTCCTGCCCTCGCGAAATCGAACCCTCCTTCCCATCCCAAGGTGAGGTAGGGTTCCGAACCTGCTTCGTCGCGGAACCGAAAGGTGGAGCGCGGAGCGGCGTTGCCCCTGTCGGCGATGTGATGTCCGCCGCGATCACGCCCGCGGTCGCCCTGCCCGAAGTCGCCTCGCTCGCACTCGAGCCCATGGCCCGCAGCGGAGGGAAGTCATCCTCGTCCCGCCCGGAGGTCGCACCGGCGATGGAAGCTTCTCTCCCGCCGTTCGTCGCCTTCGCCTTCGCCTCGGTCACCCCGGAAAGGATTGCCTCCGCGGGAAGCACGCTATTGACGCGCGGATTCGCCCGCCACGCCCGCCGCCAAACATCCTGATCCACGGCCACGACGGGTGGGTCAACGGGCGGAGGTGCCTCGTCGTCCACGCCGACGGGCGGAATCGCCGCGTCGCCCTCCTCCTCACGTGTAACCGCCATCTTTCGATAGATGAAGCCGGATTTTAATATCCTTTATTAAAAAAAGCTGTTCGTCCATATGGGTGATTTGGGACTGACCTGCATGCATTCATGCGGTTGCGCCGATGACTGATGCTCGCCATCATGCCTGTTGCTGTTGGGTGTGGCCATATAATCCTTTCTGGCAAACACACAGGGGCTTTGTCTCGTTGGAAGGAAATGGCCAAATTGGGAAGAGATCAGCGATCGAACGAGGATGATCCGCATTGGTGTCACGTGGCAGGCGGGTGCTCAACAGCGACACACCTGTTCCGTTAGCTGTTAGGCAACAGTGACCGACCATCCTTCTGTAATCCTGTTAGGTGGATCTTCATGTCATGAGCTGTTTTGTCGTCCAAATTTCAGTTAAAATTAATGCAGGAAATATCAAGTTTCTTCTTATCACTGAATAATCCTCGTACGTAATAATCCTCGCACGTAACCCAAGCAAGCACGACTATATGTTCTTTCCTTCTGTAATTTGTCTTCCTATGATCCTACTTTAATGTAATTGAACAAGGCCAAGCTTGTGTGAAGAAATGGATCCCGTTGTTGCCGCTAAGGCACCCTGTAGTACTATAGCGTGCTATTGCTTACAGCAAACGTTCTGCCTGGTACGTTGGCAACTTTTGAGCTGCTGCTGACGGCAATGCCAGATTGATCACCGCAAATAAAGTCGATGCCCAATTTGACAACATTTTCGCAGATAATAGGATTTATTAACTAGGATTCAAATATATTTTTTTTGCATGATTGTATGTCGTCAAATTCTAGTGAAATCCTGAGGAAATGCTACTAAAATTAGCTCAAAGTATGTGAAGGAGCAGAAACAGCCCTGTCGTCACTATACTATCGTTAGCAACTCCAACGGTTTTGCTTTTTTTTTTTGGCAAAACATGGTGTTTGTCAACTCTCAAATCAATATAGGGAGGAGAAAAAAAGGTTATCTCAAACGGTTTGGTAAAATTGACTTGCCAAAATCCAAAAAAGAAACCCCACAGCGCGGGAGTGAAGAGCGCGCGCGGAAGTTGCATGCGAGACGGAATGCCAAGCCAATTGCGAGGTTGCATATATGCCAATTCATCTCAGGATTTTGCCAAGTTAACAAAAA
>JAKNSH010254735.1:0-17232 GCA_027790015.1 Cymbopogon flexuosus
CAGGCCGGCGCCGCCGAGGACCGGCCCAGGCCGCCACGCCGAGCCCCACGCGGCTCAGCCATGGCGCCGCCGTGGACCGGCCCCGGCCGCCCAACGCCGCCACACCATCAGGGAGACCCCGCCGCCACCGTCCTGGCCGGCAGCACGGCCGTGCCGGCGACCAGCTCCGGCGGCGGCGCGGCAGGGGAGGGGAGGGGGAGGCTCTCGCGCGCCGGCGGCTAGGGTTGGCCTCCCGGTCGCCCTGCGTGGGAGCGACGCGGGAGGAACCCGATTCAAACTTTTAAAACTTTGATTATTATCATTTTTAGAATAGCTAGTTTAGAAACCTAAAGATCACATCGTAAAAGCCGCCGGGGTGGCCGTAGCTGCCGTGTCAGCAAGCCCGTGCGGGGGTGACTGTAGCCGCCCGCCCGCTTCGGGGTGGCCGAAGCCGCCACGCCCACACCGTCGCTCGCATCGGGGAAAGCAGGGCCGCTGGGGTCCCTACTCGCGCGGGATGGCCGCGCCGGAGCCGCTGGCCGCCTCGCTTGCGCCGGCACCGGAACGAGGAGGGAACGCGCTGGGAGAAGGAGGGAACGGAGGTGGTGGCGGCGCTGGAAGGGTATGGAGCGACGACGCCGTATGATTTGGGCCGCCAGGAGACGGGATGGACGAGCGGGTTCGCAAGCATTCACGAGATTCCGGGTCCGTGACTTAACCGTTAAGACCCGCTACAAGCCTGATCGAACGGCTCATATTGTGTCTTTGCCAGATCCAACGGTCCGCGAGTTAGCGGGCGACGTGGCACTATCGGGTGCCCGCTTTTGGTGCAAGAATCGTAGGAAGAGATAAATCTGTTACCATGTTTTTGAGACCATGTCATTGTCTAAGAAATCAAGTACTTACAAAACTAGAGGGAGTATTACCTTTGCACGTTTTTTTTTCGTAAACGCTTCCATTATTTGACACTCCATTTTTTTATAAGGCATGAACCCATTTCAAGAGTCATACACCATGTAAACTTCAATTGACATCATACAAATTTTGACTCTAGTTTTGGTGTTATTGGATTCTTTTCTGCAAAGGTCCATACTATGTTAATTTTGTAGTCATGAGACAATACAATATAGGAGATATCAATATATTATTAATGGTCAAATTAAGGTACATGACATAAATTAAGAGTTAAGCTAAATAAAATTACATCTTACTACAGTATATTTTGAAATGGGAGACCTACCTTCATGCCGTGGCGGCCGAGGGACTGCCACACTTGGATGACACAAAAAATGATGGTATTCATCCAAATGGCCCTCTTCACAACCCTTCCATGATTCAACTTATAGTATTTTATATATTCTCTCCTTTTTCGCCTGGACCAATGAGAGGGCAACAAGTCATCACAAAAGATTAAAGAATAGTAGTGGGTGGCAGGTGAGGAAGAAAGATGCTCTTTCCCTCTTCTGGAGTTGCTTCCTTTTAATGACTACAGTGTTAGTTGAGAAAGATCGCCAAGCACAATTGTCTCGTCATCACCTTCTCACAAACTGTTTACTGCAAATCTTCTTTTCTTGGTCATTTGGTGCAAAGGGAGAAATATGCGACGTGGCACTACTCCCTCTCCTGCTTGTGGATTGCCAAGGCAGGGATGGGTGGGTGGTAGCATGATTTTTGCCCCAATTTCGTTCTCATTCAATTGCTTGTGGTCACAAATCCAAGAAGAAGCTTCTAGATGTTTTATCTTAATGTACAGGAAGGTTCTGTGATATTCTGCCTGGATTGTGGTTTGAGTGCATGATATTATTGAGTAGGTACCTGGATAGGAACAATGATGATAGGTTTTTTTTTTTTGTAAAACAAACTCTGTTTTTTTTTTACTTCTGTACCACTGTAATTTGTAACATGCCTATGCAGCTGTTTTTTTTTTTGGTAAACCATGCAGGAATTAATAAAATCACTTGGTTCCTGAACTAGTCAGTTCTATATAATCACTTGGTTCCTGAATTAATCACTTGGGCCCTCGGTTGTGTCGTTATTCAAATAATAGTTATAGTGTTATTAAGCCATAAGAAATTTTTAAGTCAGTTCTATTATGGACTGCATCAAAGGTACGTGCATCACCTGTTTCCTCCTTGTATTGCACAAGCAGCTGCAGCTCCTTGATCCAATGAACTTTCCTGACAGCAACTCAGGTAAAATCTCTAATGGACATCATCTGACAACGCAATTTAACAACCCTGACGAAAATGACACTGCAAATGCATGGGATTAGTGTGGACGGCTCCAAACAGGTAGTCGAAAAAAAGAACAAAAATATAAAAGGGACAACAAACCGCCGTGCTAGGCCTAGCCCAGCCCAAATGTCCACAATTGGCCCACGAAAAAGTTCAGTGCCTAATATTCTCAAAAAAAAAAAGTTCTAGAAAAAATTGAAGTACATGTACGTACATGGATAATTTTTTGGGGTACATGCTAGCTAAAAAATTCTAGTCTAAATTACAACCTTCCCTAAAATAAAAAAATTTTCTTGTATACTCCTGTATATTTTTGAAGATTCTTCATTTTTTTTGTTTTTTTATTCACATGGTATTTAGCAGCTTAATTATACTCTTTAACATCATATATGTTATATATATGTCGTTGGCTTATTCGCATATGAAAAATATATGGGTCAAGCCCATCCCTTTCACATTCTACTTGTTAACTCCTCAACAACCTAATCCATTAAGAGTAGCTTTGAGAAACACAGACAAACACACACCAAAAGTTCAAAGCATAGCCCCCTTTGTCAACTGTCGTGTATTTTTGATGTGAAAGTATAACTACCTAAGAAAGAACTAAGATGCTGGTGGCTACTAGAGTAATAGTAGTCTGGAGTGTTTTTTCTTGACCAAATAAATACATTTGATAAACACATCATACTAATAATAACAAAAAATAAGAGACGCAAAATCCTTTGAGTGATACGCTTGTTTATCGAAGCTAGTCACACATATATATACACTCATCATTATTATATTTTAGATGGCAGACTTCTCGCAGGTTTTCTAAACGGAAAAGAAGACGTAACAAAAAATAATCACAAGAATATAAAAGAGTGAGAACACTGTACAACAATCCTCTCATACTACCCGCACTCATGGGCCTCTATATTCGAACTCTAAAAGGCCTAGTCATTAAGATTTCCTGCTTTACAGTCCAGTTTTCCGCACTCATGCAACCTCTATACCTCAACTCTATATGTAAATGGGACCCGCACACCAGTTTTTTTTTTCCCCACCCCACTCCTTCTCCTTCCCTCCCCATCTCCCTCCAGTCAGGACTCTCCCGTACTACTTCTCCAGCCGCGCCGCCCGCTCCCCTCTCTCCCCTTCTTCTTCCAGCCGCGGCATCCTCCGCCTCCACCACCACTACGCGGCGCGCCCGGCGGCGGGGCTCGCCTGCGCGGTCGCGAGCCCGCCCCGGCCTCTGCCTCCCGCCCCGCCCGCCCCTGGTGCTCCTCCGGCGACCATGCGGCGCGCCCGGCGGCGGCCGGAGCTGCTCGAGGGGCGTGCAAGCCCGTTGCCGTTCTCCCGGCGGTTCCGGAGCGGCGGGAGCGGGTTTCGGAGCAGCCGCGCGTCCAGCCGGCTCCGCTGCGGCGACCCCGAGGCGCTGCTCTCGCCGGACTGCTCGAGGGTGGATGGAGCTGCTCGAGGGCGCGCGGCCGCGACTCCCCTCCCCTCACACGGCCGTCGAGCTCGACGGTAGGCGATGGCGACGGCGAGCGGCGCGGCCTCCCTCGGGCGGTTCGGGCGGCGCGGTCTCCTGCTCGACGTGGTGGGCTGAGCTCGCGCGACGGCGGCGGTGTGGCGGCGGCGTGGCCGCGGGCGAGGCGGCGTGGCTCCGGGCGAGCCACCTCCACCGGCGCGACGGCGGCCCTCTGCCTCTTATCTGCCCCGGCGGCGCGGTTCTCCAGTGTCAGCCGGCGAGCGCGGCGGCAGGCAAGTTCCGGCGGCGGCCTTCTCTCTCCCCTGCTCCTCCCCAGCCTCCTCTCTCCCCCCACCACGAGTGCGGGCCCCGGCGGCATTTACCGGCCGCGCGCTATGGCGCTAGAATTGGCGTCCGAGCGAGGATGCCGGCCGCTTTACCGTCCCCCGCTGCGGCGCTTTTAGAACGGTATACACCTTTACCGTCTCCTTTAGCGTCCGCGGTGCGGATGGTCTCAGCAAGAATAACTAAAAGGAAAATTAGCGCTATGTGGTTCCGTCCCGAGTTGTGGAAGTTTAGATTCTGAGTTGCGGAAGGAAATGGCAGAATAATTTTAGCTTCTATTAATTGGTTACATAGTATTTTGGACAGGGCTAACCATAATATTTTGCGGCCTAAGTATAGTATTTTGCGGAGCATAATGCCAACTAAGGGCAGGTACATTGGTGTTGTCTCATAACTTGTCTTATAGAGTGCCACGTAATTTAAGACGACTTAATAGACTATATGTACAATGCTTGTCATTCTAAGTTGTCTCATAGCAACTCGCAATTCCTTAATTTATGGAGAGAGTAAAAATAGAATTGTGAGGTGCATGACAACAACATCTCATATAATGGTAAAATAGTCGTCTCATACTCCTAAATTTTAGCTCTTGAGGTGGTTGTTTCGCGAAGCAACTACCTCATACTCTTTCTCCTCTCTCTTTCCTCCACATCATCGAAAATCCTATGTGGTAATGCATGAGACAACGTATGAGACTGCTTACATGTACTAATGTACCTGCCCTAAATGGACTTCTCTGAATGTCCGAATGTAGGAGGAGCAACTATTGTAAGTAGTTGATGGAAGCTTTGCAAGCACTTGATTGAGTTATTTCACTTAATTGATAACCTGATGCACTTGATTAGCTGCTGGATTAGCTAATTTGTAAGCACTGCTGGATTATCATTGAAAATGCAGTGAGCTGGTATGTATCCATCTGAACTACTTTGCTGTTGTTTACCTGTGTCTGAGTTGCTGAAAGGCTGGATATGGTTTCAATGGCTGCATGCTGAAGGCAAGTTACATTGTGACTTGCCTCAAGTAAGTTACTGAATCCCTGTCCTGCCGTGCCAGCCGGGCTCAAAACTGAATGGACAATGAACAAGGAGATGCACCGTTCCTAAATTCTCAAAACTGAATGGACGATGGGCAAGGAGATGCACAGGCTCGTCGTCTGTTGTCCCAAATTAACTGAAATTGGCTGATTCGAAGCCTGTTTTTACTGAAGATAAGCTGGAAATGAATGTGGAAACAAACTCCACCAAGTGGTTGAGGATACTTCAAGCTGATTTGTTCAATTTGAAGAACTCATACACGGCCCCACGTAGTACCAAGCAACATGGATGCATGCGTTATAAATCTCGTACCAACGAAATGTCAGCATCGTCGATCGCTGCAGTCTGCTGTACCTGTACGTACGTCTTAAAATGCGGCCGGGGTCTTCTTCATTTTGTCCCCCACATACCAACTGTTCATGCATCTGACGAATTAAAGCAAAGTTTTTTGGCCCAGCCAGCTGCGCTGCATGCTGAAAAATTCAAAACAATGCATGCATGCATATGCATGGGAGGGAGAGACTCCGTTGAAAACTTTGAAATGTAGCTACTCCTTGCCAGCATGCTCTTCAAACTTCAAACTTTATTTGAAGACTGCACACGCATGCTTGCCACTCTATTGCCAGGACAGTATGAAAAAGAAAAAAAAACAATTTTAGGCATATATTTCACCTGAGATCCCCACTAGGCAAATTGTTATTGTTTGTACCTAATACTAATGATAAGTTAACATACAGAAATAAATAAAGAACACGAACGTACTCTGCCGTGTTCTGATTTCTGAATGCATAATGAATTCTTTGATCCGGTCCACCGTCCGCCGTGCCGGCCGTGAGCGGCCGCCGGTGAGGAACAGCTGTTGCACTGTCCACGTCGGCCCGGCCGGTCCTGGTCTCCTGCCCTGCCTCTCCTACGTGCTTGCTGATTCGTTTTCAAATTTAAAATTCATTCACAGCTCGGGCCGGATTTATTATTCAGATGAGACCATGTTCACTACTGGTTTATAGATTAGTGCTGCGTGATTGGACAGTTAGTTACGCTGGCGTCATCAGAAGACGAATCTGTGCTATACATGGTTTTATCGATCGAGATCGAGATTATTATTTATGATCGGTGATGATCGATTAGTACGGACAGACAGTGGTATACATACATAGTAGTAGTACAAAATATCATGTAAGTTGTTAAACTCTGTCGGACACCGTATCATGCATCCACGTATGTACGTATGTGTATAGTATAATAATAATAATACAGACGAATCGATCGTATTCATACCTGATGTATATGTACGCCAAAAGACGAATCGTATTCATACCTGATATATATGTACGCCAAGCAGAAGTGGACGGCACGGGACGTGTGTCGCGCGTGGTGATGCTTGCTTAAATATAGTAATAACGTATAACAAAAAAAAGTACCTTCGAGATTTCCTTGCATTTATCAAACAGGGATATGATCAAGGCTATCTGAACGGAACGAACCCGGCTAATAGAGTTTTCTTTTACTATAGCGTAGCTATTAGAAAACCTATTAGCTGAGCTCGTTTGGATCCTCTAGCTAATACTAAATCCGTTTCAAATCACAAGATGTTTGACTTTTTATTCTAAATTTGACCACCATTTTACTCAAAAAAATTATACAAAATATCACATCTTTTGTTATGATTTGCTTTATTAATAAGTGTTTTTGAAGAATGACTTAAATTTAACTGTGTTTGCATAATTTTTTTTTAAATAAGACGAGCGATCAAACTGTGAGTAAAAAAATGTCAAACATCTTATAATTTGAAATAGATTAACTACGTAGTCAGTAGTAAAAACGGGCTTATGGTAGAAGAGAATTTTAACAGCTAACTATTAACTCATGGGATCCAAATGGGGTCTGACATTGTATAACTGAACAGGAGCATGGGCATCCAGCTATAGCTCATTTTTGTGAACAAAAGGTTTATGAACACAAGCAAAGGTGCCACGAGAAAAAAGTGTATGCAGTACTAAAATATCCAAACCTTTTCCTCGACAGCCATGATCGCCAAGCATCAATAAGTAGATGCACTCGCAGGGTAGCTTTACAACACAAATTAGGAGATATAAGATTGCAAGGCCTAATAAACTAGTAGCAAAGGAAAAGGGAGAGCCAAAAGGCTGTTTCAAGATTTTTCTGATGATTAGTGATGAGTCTGGTGGCCGGCCTACCTAAGCTACTATATCTATATATATTTGTACAAGCAGTATTTGATAGCTAACCTACATGGAATGCCTTTTTTAAAATCTTTGGATTAGTAGTATCTAATGGATTTGCTTTTGTTTTTGTTTGTTGTCTTTGTGTTGAGCTGCTGGCAGGCAGGAAGAGGAGAGGAAGAGGCAGAGTGGGGTGCATGCCCATGCTCCGACCATGACAGCCTGTGTCGGACCCCCAATCATTTGGTTTCTTCTTCACTTGGGCCTCGTTTAGTTTCCAAAAAATTCTCCCAAATTTACTATGTAAAAAGAAGATTTCCCATCACATCAAAATGCCGGCAAATGCATGAAGTACTAAATGTAGATGAAATCAAAAACTAATTGCACAGTTTTGTTGTACTTTGCGAGACGAACATTTTAAGCCTAATTAGTCAAAGTTTGGACAATTTTTACCAAATACAAGCAAAATTGCTACAGTGCCAGAACAGTGAAACTCCAAAGTTTGCAAGCGCAAACTTTGAGAACTAAACAAGGCTTTGAGCTTCAACTTCAAACCCCTGCCATGACTCAATCATGTAGCATGAAAAAAAAAATATACCCCCATTCCATGGAAATCTACGCTTCAAGGTTTTGTCAACAATTTTATATAAAATTCTCTGAGTTTTATTTTGGATAGGAAGATGAGATGATAATATGGGTGGGTTTATCCGTAAACCTACGAATACATAGGCTTACGGACAAACTCATCTGTGTGGTGTTACTTGATCCGGCTTAGAATGATATCTAGGAATGTACCTTTTTTAATATAAGTACCACTGCATTTTTGGGTGTTTTCTAAGAATTTATCTCATATGATTTGAGGAATTGAGGAAGATGGCGCAATTTGTGGTCGCTTTCATGACACAAGTCCCAACAAAGAGGTTTAGGAATACATGCATATATCTAAAAACGCATTAAATTGATGAGTTGGAAACATTCTTTCAATTTTACATTGTTATACAAGATGGAACATATAGAAGATATATATCGTCGAAAGAAGCATAAAATGCTATACTCCTACTTTTTCCTAGATATAAAATGAAGGATACACAATAATTCCCTAGCTTAGATTGGAAGGGCTAGACGTCCAATAATTGCACAATAAACACAAAAAAGCATCCTTTTTAGGAAAATAGTATTACTATCTATATCAAAGAAAACTTGACATTATTTTTATTATAAATCATAACTATTATACATTCAGTCAATTTTATTAACTCCCTTCATTTAATACAAGTCATTTTGGCATTTTAGGCATGTTGATTTTAATTTACTATGTCCTTTAAGTATTTTATAACACAATTATTTGATACTTGACAACCTTATCATTAATTCGATCAATTTTTTTAAAAAATGAACAAACTAGTAGGACACTTAGTTTCCTAGAATCAAGTTCATTCATAATTCACATAAAAGAAAAAAGTTAGTAATTATAATAGTCCTAAAAAGAAAGAAAAAGAAAAGAGGCGCCAGCACAAATAGAGAACAAGGTGAATAAATACTACAATGGCGCCGCTGGAACGGACCTTTCAACGGTCAAACAGACAACAACAATAATAAATCAGTAAAAACTCCATCTTTTTCCGCTCTACTACTAATTAATTAATCAATCAATCAATTAATTAATAATAATGAATTTATTGCTGCCCTGCAATTTTCTTGTGCGTTATAACTTGTCTTTCCCTCCCCGGCCTTCTTCCTCCATTCCGCACCCCCCCTCTCTCTTCTCCAATCCTCTCCTCCCTCCCCGCGCCGGAGTTGGAGGGAGAGGGGAGAAGCTTCCTTCCCGGCTCCGGCTCCGGCTCCGTCTCCCACCCCCGCGCCACCGATCCGCGCGCCGAAAAGATCCGGTAATCCTCCCTCCTCTTCGTGCTGCCGTCTGTGTCTCTTCTTGGATCCGGCGATTCAGGTGCGGGCGGCGGGCGTTTGATTCCGCAGCGGCGCCTGCCGTCGCGCTGGCGATTCGTGAGATCGGGAGGTGGTGGTGGGGCGGGGTAGGCGCGCGCTTTCGCCGTTCCGGGCGTCTGGTTCGCTCGATTCGGGACGAGCAGACGACAAGCCAGAGCCCAGAGGCGTCTTCTTCCTTTATTTTTTTTTGTTTCTTTTCTTTTATACATCGTTTTTGCTTGTGATTTAGCGAACAACCGTAGTTTTGGCTTCCATGGTTTCCTCTTGTTCGTGTTGAATTTCCTCGTTCTCCGCCAACCTGGAATGGGGAGATGGATTGGTGGGGAAAGGTGGCTGCTTTGCCGCGGATTTGGTGACATGCATCGAGAACATTTTTCCTTATTTTTGTGGTGATTTATTTACGCGCTGCCAGATGTTATTCACTGCTGGGATATCTTGTTCATTTATGATCAGAGCTGAATTGCTCTCGGGAACTGTGTAAAATCTGGACGAACAGAGTTTCCAATTGATCATGCTAGGGTCAAGAGACTTCCCGATTTGGAAGGGGTTGGTCTGTCCGTGTCATTTGTCAAGTCTCCCGAGCCTATCTAGCAACACAGCATGTCTGCAAGTGAATGTGCTTTTTGAACAAACATTTCGTTTCACTGACCACAAATTTCTTGAGCTGAGCATCCCGGTCATGTGTTTTCTGAATTCCCAGGACCATGCTCTTTGCAGGTGAATCAAGTGCATCACGCCTTTAGGGAAGCCCCTTTGAGGCTTGGACAGTATTTTGTGCTGCAAATTGTATAGCTCTGTTGCAGCATGGCCTCGGTGGGCGTGGCACGCTCTTCTTCTTCTTTGGGATTTCAGAATGGCCCAAGTTCTAGCAGCGATGCAGATCGACTTCCGAACGAGTTGAGCAGTATGAGCATAAGGGATGATAAGGTAATCTCATCTCCCCCCAAATTTATTAATCATTGCTTGCTGGTGGGTGCTTAGTTTGTATTTGGATTTTGTTTTGGAAACAATGCAGGATGTTGAAGATATCGTAGTCAATGGCAATGGTGCCGAGCCTGGTCATATCATAGTGACCAGCATTGATGGGAGAAATGGGCAGGCAAAGCAGGTATTTTTTTTTTTAAAAAAAAAAAACATATGTCGTGTTATTATAGAGAACTGAAGATCCCTTCCTTTCTACTTACTGATATCTATATATCTGCACCACAGACCATTAGTTACATGGCTGAGCGGGTGGTAGGTCATGGGTCCTTCGGAACTGTTTTCCAGGTTTGTTACTGTACAAATCAGTATCAACTTGAGTTGTCTGGTTTTTATTTTAGTATTACACTTAGTTATTGACTAATAGCTCGTTCCCCCTTTTTTCCTAAATTGATCTTGTACAGGCCAAGTGTCTGGAAACTGGTGAGACTGTAGCTATAAAAAAGGTTCTTCAAGACAAGAGATACAAGAACCGTGAGCTGCAAACAATGCGAGTGCTTGACCACCCAAATGTGGTGGCTCTAAAGCACTGTTTTTTCTCAAAGACTGAGAAAGAGGAGCTTTACCTCAATTTGGTGCTTGAGTATGTGCCGGAGACTGCTCATCGTGTCATTAAACATTACAACAAGATGAACCAGCGCATGCCTCTGATTTATGCAAAACTTTATATGTATCAGGTAAGCTTACTCTCTTGGGAGTTGTTGATAGATTCAGTATAGCCGCATGATAATAGTAACTTGTAAAACCTTGTGATTCACAGATTTGTAGAGCTTTGGCATACATTCATAACAGCATTGGAGTGTGCCACAGGGACATTAAGCCGCAAAATCTCCTGGTATAGTAGTGCTGTCTATCTGTTTAAATACATTAAAAGAAATTCATCTTTAGTTAAGTTGTAAGTTCAGCTTCAGATGGTTTGATGCGATTCTATTTCTGCAACAGGTTAATCCTCACACCCATCAGCTAAAACTGTGTGACTTTGGCAGTGCGAAAGTTCTGGTATGGTCATAAGCAACTGACATTCACAGGAATCGTTGTATGCTGTGTGCCTAATTACTTTTCATACTATTTTAGGTAAAAGGAGAACCAAACATTTCTTACATCTGCTCTAGGTACTACAGAGCTCCAGAGCTCATATTTGGTGCTACCGAATATACAACAGCCATTGATGTTTGGTCTGCTGGCTGTGTACTCGCTGAGCTGCTTCTAGGGCAGGTAAGAGAACACTCAATGTACATGGGTCATCAGTGGACTACCCCAGCTTATCTCTGCCTACAATCTGATTGTTCTTTTTAACAGCCTCTATTCCCTGGAGAAAGCGGTGTTGATCAGCTTGTTGAAATCATCAAGGTAAATAAACTACTATCTTCACCTCAATTAAGCTCCTGTCTATTGTTGTTTTTCCTCCAATTTAATCTCATTCTCTCTCAGGTTCTGGGCACACCCACACGTGAAGAAATCAAGTGCATGAATCCAAATTATACCGAGTTTAAATTCCCTCAAATCAAAGCTCACCCGTGGCATAAGGTAGGAATGCTGTATTGGATTGTGCTCCCTCTCTTCCTATCCCTAGCCTCCACCAAGGTTGACATCTTCTATTGCTGTCTTTTGTGCTAGATCTTCCATAAAAGGATGCCTGCTGAAGCAGTAGACCTCGTGTCCAGGCTTCTGCAGTACTCACCAAAACTTCGGTCTACTGCTGTAAGTGTAACTTCATTATTTGAGAAAAAAAAAATGTTCTTTTTTATTTTACTGCTTTAAGCATTATTTAGCACAAATCACTTTCCTATCTGATATAACAATACTATCATATAAAGACTTCTTCACAAAATCGAAAGTTTTGGTTATTGTCATTTACGTTGCAAGTTTGTTACTCATTACAGTTGGAAGCATTGATCCATCCATTCTTCGATGAACTTCGGGATCCAAACACCCGCTTACCGAATGGCCGCTTTCTTCCGCCTCTCTTCAATTTCAAGCCCCATGGTAACCTGTTATACTGACTTTGCCTGTGCTGATAAAAAAACTCAAAACAACTCACCGGCTGATAAGTTGTTGCTACTCTGGTGGTATCAAAACAGAGCTGAAGAGTGTACCAATGGATTTCCTGGTGAAGTTGATCCCTGAGCATGCACGGAAGCAATGTGCCTTCGTAGGATGGTGATCTCTGGCTGAGGAAGGCTTGAAGATTAGTTGAGGACCAAATTAATGTCTGTTAGAAACTGGTGAGATCGACATCGCCAGCTGTGGTATAAGATAGGCAATATGTGTGATTATTTTTTGTCCGAGGTTATCACTCCCCTTACCACCACCCCAAAAAGATGAAAAGATGTCGATGTAACAGATTCTCTGCGCTTCTGTAAGTAGATGAGTGTTGTTGCATGCTCCTGAGTACATGTATCGGTTTGCGCTGAGTCGCTGAATTCAGTTTGCCTGATTTGTACTATCGCCATGCAAGGATGTGTACCCTTTGTATGACGATGTTCAGTCCAACATTTGTTTATGGATTCAGGCCATTCATTCATTTGTGCTCGCATCCTGTGGATGCTTAAGCAATATTTGCAATTTTTCTATTTGGTATATACTTGTATCCAAAACTTTTTCTTTGGATGTTACCAGAACTGTACAGCAAGTACCAGCAAATTCATCAGTGACAAACAAAAACCAATCAGTTATCAGACCGGAGTAATTTCCAGGTTAATGTAGTACCGCTTTTTATGTGCTGATGGCAACACATTTGCCACAATGGCAGTGACTCATTGGCATTGACTCAGGTGCCCCAGATGTTAGTGACTCGGTAAGCAGGGGTCTTGAAACATCAGACTCAATCCAAGGTTATGGTGGGGAGACAAAATAGATTTTAGCAAGTTCACCATGCATATTCAGCGGAAGCCACTGTACAAGGTACAAATACTTCCTATTTTGTAAATGGTGCATACAGCTGCAATAGGTACTCTACAGACAACACAGCAGGAGTTCACAGGTACAGGCTTGAAAACCAGGATTTAACCCAAATACTGAACCAGTTGCCTCTTTAGCCTCCACCCAGGACCAAAATGCCATGGTAAACAGGTGCTGCAGTACTGCCACATGGCCACACCCCATTGGCTGAGCTAGGAATAGTCACACACAATATACAATCGAAGATCACCTCAGAAATTTTCATCAAAACAGAAGCTAGAGCAAAACAATGTTCTCTTGGCTGAAGCTACAGCAATCGTTGCTGCAACAACCCATCAATCACCAAATGCCAAACTGGTGACTAAAGGCCAAATGGGCAAAGCTAGCAGACTTCACAGCTCTCAACGGAGGAAACAAATTCTGGTTCAAATTTAGAAAACAATGGAAGATAAACAAACATGATTGCACATTGTCTGGCAGTAGAGGCTAAGAACTCGCCAGCCACTGCATCTATTCCTCTAATCACGTAGGCCACACACAGATTGCATTACAAGAGGCAATCCAGATGGTAACCTGGGATTACCTTCATATACCTTGCATAAAATTTGTGTGTTCCTGAATGAAATATTCTATTCTCCAAGGAAAAAAAGGAACAGAAAACTTGATCAGAAATCTGTTCTGAAATACCAAGCAGAAATCAACTATGAGTCTATGAGATGGTTTGGGTTGCAATGATCCACATTGATCAACTAAAATTTTTGAGAAGAAACAAACAGGCAGTCGAAAGATTTTGGAAGGAGCAACACAGAATAATTATCAAAGATTAGAAGTGACCAACAAACACCGACCAGAATGAGGGACAAGTCTTCCTTGCAATAATCAAGTCCCAAGACTTGTCAAGTTTACATGTACCATCCTCTTGTCAAAGTTTACTCATAGCATCCTACATTTAAAGAACTGATTATTCTACATCCTCCTACAGGCTAGTTTCATGAAGATGTGTAACTACAGGCTAGTTTCATGAAGATATGTTATCTTCATCAAAGATGGAGTCATCAATTGAGTCCAACTGCAGTCCTTACTCTTTTAACAACACGGGTATACTCAAAGAAGAGGTTCGAATCCATGCCCATTGTTGTATTTACTGTAGTACCACCTTTGCAAGAAGTATAATTCCCACCGACAATCAGATCAAAACCACCAAACTCCCTGACCAAATCTTCAATCACATGTGCTTTGAGCTTCCAGACTCCCGCATGCTGCCTTAGCACTCCAGTTTGTTCAGTTTTCAACCACCACCTTCTTAAAATTTTCCTATTTACCTCAGATTCCTCAACCGATATTACACATTTCAAAGGAATGCCTAGCCGATGCAGTGTTACTTCTGCACCTCCAATGCCACTGTAGATGGACAACACTCTTATTCCATCTGGATACATGCTTTTCAGGACTGATAGAAAATATGACAATGTATCAGTCTGAAATGCATATTTCATGGCGGCAAACCTATCAGATTGATTCAACTCAAACAGATTGGTGTGGTTATGTGGGTATCCTAATATCTTTTCCACTTGACGAGGCTCCAAAGGGCCTAACTTGTTCCGACCAACCCAAATAAGGTTTGAACCCTTGCACTGGTGTATAATCTGCATCTGCCTTGCTTCAGAAAGCACTCCTCTTGACTCTCTAACCATGCCCTCCAACCTTTCACATGTCTGCTCAATCCCTGCAACCTCTGTAGTGACAACACTGATATGTTTCCTTGTATCCCAGGAAGGCCACCACTGTTTGGTGAATGGGAGTGCTTCTTCAATAGTCATTGGAGACTTTGGAACCACGACACATCTTTTCTCCACTGGAAGATTGTGAATGTAACCTTCCTTTCGAGTTAGAGCAGAGAAAGATTGAGTGTTCACAAACTCAGGCTCCACATTGTATAAAAATTGTTTGAGTTGATGCCATGTGTCTTTTGAGATCTCTACCACATTTCCATACAAGAAAAATGGGGGTTTAGCAAGGTCACCTTGTATATTTGCACGGCGACTTGGTGTCATTGCCTCAAGTTCTACCTTAACAGGCATATCACTTGTCCCTGCACAGTGCCCCATAGACCATGGATTGCTACTGGAGGCACCTGTGTCATCTATAAATATATGCTTAGCCCTTTTAACCCGTGTACTGTTGCTGTCATCGTCATAATAGCTTACAGCAGAGTATGAGGGCTGGTACGAAGAATAATCAGTTTCTGTCTCACCTAGGAAGTCAGATTCAATTTTTACCTGCATAGAAGCATAATAAGAAGCCAAAATTAGAACATAGCATCTGTCTGAGAGAATGTTACAAAATTTCAATAGCTATAAAGAGCTGCTTTAAATAGCAATGTTTCCTTGAACATGGAAATGAGTTGTTACAGAGATACATGCTCTTAACAAATCAAGCCACAATTCTAGGAAAACATCAGGGAACATCAAACCAATACCATATAAATATTGTTTGGATATGCAAGGCAACTGTAGATTCTGCACCATGCTATGACAAGATCATCTTCATGAGATGTTTTTTAATCATGGCCATTACAAGCCTACAGCAGAAAGAATAAAATGCTAGTTGGTTACCTCTTTATGCTCAATGCTATTGGCTATTCGCCTTGCCAAAATTGAGTCAGCCAGCTCCTGAATAGTTGCTCTCTGGTCTGAAAGAGTATACAAGTACCATTATAAACATTCTAGGATCTCATCAAAAATTGAGCAAGAAATCTTTTAACCCTTGACTTACCAAAATTGTCAATAGCTGATGATACCTCTTCCTCGGTAAAGCCCATCTGAAGCAAGCTAAGTGTTTTTTCCATCACACCATACAGCAATTCAGTCTTTCCCTGAATAAATGCCATTTTAATTTATAATTCTTGAGGTTAAATTTTAGAAGTAGCAACCATAACACTCATATTCACTATATCAAAAATCCACATCAGTCATTGAGTACTGAAATCAAGGAAAAGCACATAGCATTCTTGATCAGCTATAGTAACTGAAAAGATTTCGAGTGTAGTCAACTGGAAATAGCAGAAAAATAACAAGTGTCTCAGTTTACGTGACACTTGTTAAGGTATAATAGTTAAGAGTAATAGTGCAATCTCCTAGTCTAAAGTTTCTCCCTTGTGTTTCTCAGGTACTCTATACAGTACCCATTGGGCCTCAGTACATCATCCGATTCAGTCCCCGTTATTTGTAGCATGGTACCACAGCTCTAGGTTTTGTGATCCAGGGCTCCAGGCGTCTGCCAAATTGCCACCACCTTCGTCTTTGCTGCGCTCCCCCGGAGGATCGTCTCTGGCCCCGGGGGGGCGCTCAGCTTTGCAGATCTACCATTTTTTAGGCTTCATCATGTTCTTCGTCCAGCACATCATGCAGGAGCATCAAGCCGTTGCCCTTCCTCTTCTTCAGCAGCAGCAAGTAGGCAGATCCAAATCCAGCAGCCATCCTGGATCCACAGTGTCCTGAAGATTGATCAATGATGCACGGACCATAGTGGGTGGAGATGATTCCGCGAGGGAGGAGCCACAACGAGCGGGGTACAGCTGCCAGATTTGGATCTGCCTCGGGATTAGGAAGGACTGGGCTTGATGCTGCCACATGACATGCTGAATGAAGAGCATGATTAAGACAAAAGCTGCCGCAGAAGCAGAAGTGATCCTCCCATGGGAAGCACAGCGAAGACGAGGTGGTGGTTGGATCACAAAACCTATAGAGGTGTGATACATGTTACAAATAATGGGTGCTGAATTTGATGATTGTATTGAGGCCCAATAGAGACTATATAGAGTACATGAGAGGCTCAAGAGGAAAACCCTAGAATAAGATATTACCTAATACGCTTGACTGTTATACCTTAACAACACCGAGCCAGGCCTAAAAGTGTTGAGATCAACACGGGTGTTGGAATTTGTGTCTCTATTACTTGGCTAACCCTAGAAGGGTAGCTATATAGTTGTCATACATGGGCCTCATGGGCCTAGCCACATGGGCCTAATACATATACTCCAACACACATTAGTTATTAGTCTCTGCTTCTTTTTTCTTTTTGTGGTTTTGAAACTTTGTATTATTGCTATCTTCCACAGATACATAAATCAAGGAATAGTGAAGATGACTACAGTGAACAGCTTGTGGAAGCTC
>JAKNSH010254786.1:0-20112 GCA_027790015.1 Cymbopogon flexuosus
TCTCATTCATGTGTTCATGCTAACAGAAGAGCGGATCCAATACACATACATAAGGCATCGGTTGTTCTTAACAGCGATGGCTATTCATTTAAGTCTTCGGGTAGCACCACCAGATCTTCAACAAGGTGGAAATTCTCGTATTTCGTATGACTGATTTGATTCAACAGAAGAAATTCCATCCCTCCTGAGCTTTGCTAGCAATGGAAGTGGTTTCTTTTCCATCATCTTCTATCATCTGATGTACAAGGGCAATGCACAAACCCGGCACACAAACTGTTTGAGTCAAGTTGCCAGCTTTTCAACTCTTTCACGATACAGAGCCACAACCTGCTTATCGACAATGCACACATCATTTCCAAGCACAGTATACTTATTAAAGTACTTGCCAGGATACACCTTCTCCCCAAAATAGAGAGGAGCGGAAGGCCGAAAATTGACAACGGGTCTTCCACGACTGAACGGATATTATACGGCGGACACCAGAGGTTCGAAGAAAGCTCTTTTCCACGCAGAATGGCACTGAAAATAAGAACACACTGGCTGGATGACTTGGATAAGGAAAGGCAATAAGAGAGACTAGAAAGATCGGGACCTATTCCCTCTAAAGTGGATCGCGCTGGAATCACTCCGACTTCATTCCTTCGGACCTAGCCTGTTGGGAATGTGGGTGTCCGAGAATGGTAAGGGAGCAGAATAAGTCTTCGTCCTCATGAAGCAAGGACTCTCCGGAGCTCTTAGTATGGAAACTTTTGCAGGATGAATCCGCCCTCCTTCCTACTTAAAATATCTACTAATAAGGCGCGCAGCGATGGATTTAGTTAGTTCATCCCCGATTGCAATTGCATAAACAGAAGCATGCCCTTTTTCCCAATCTGCTTGGATTACTCTTTAGTTCAAAATATGCTTTTCTTATTTTTTACTTTGACTACTCTTTATTTAGTAGTGAAAGTTGCCTCGGTAAGCAGTGAGACTTTCTAATGGTAAGCAGTAAGAGTTGCCCACTAACTATACTTTGCTTATGAATACGAGGAGTATTTTACTATTTTTTCTTTGCCCAGGTGGTGACTGTCTAAGATAAAAGGCGCGGAGCGTTGTTAAAATGAAGTAAGAGAGTACCAAATATATAAAACTTCGTCCACCCCGGGTTAGGAATTAGACTTTCTTGAAGTGAAGAAGGCGGTGTCTACCTCTGGCCTTGGTAAGGCTCATTACTGTCTCCCAAAAGAAAAGCATAGAATCTTCGGCTCGGAATCACTCTTTTTTAGGAACTTAGCAGGTCGCTTCTTTTCTCTATACTTTATTTTCCTTACTATTCTCCTAAGTCATGAAATCTTATCCCACGATATAAGTCTTGCTCGCGACTCCCACGAGGTCTTGCTCGCGACCGAATGACTAAGGTAAGAAGCTGCTTTGCTCCAGGTAAGGGCCAACCAAGGACACTTACACATAAGATAAGATATATACTGACTGAGACTTTCTTTCTCAAAGCCTGTAAGTTTTACTCGTAAAGAAATAAGGATTCCCACTTCTAAGTCCACAGGCCGATATCGATGTAAATCTTCTTTGCCTAAGCCCTTCTTCTTTAAGAATTGTTGGACTTGACTTTTCTTACTAGAATTTCTCATACATAAGCTAGAAAGAAAAATGTCTAAAATCCTACACATAGGTCTTACAGCAAAAAGGAGTAAGGTACGTACCTGGGTCTTACAGCACTAGTATGGCGGCTACTAATTCTTTAGATAATCCAAGGTTTATACTTCATATAAGAGTTTGAACTTCTCCTCGGAATAAATAGTGGATCTTCCTTTTAAAGGAAGAAGGACAGGAACAGCCAAGCTACGTTTTGGAATCTCTTTATATCAAATGATAAAAATAACCTATATTTAACCATCTTTTTTGCTTCCCCTTAGTCCAGATTACTAATTAACAGTGGCATAATCAGTGGTTGCAAGTTCTATTTTGCAGAAATAAATGCTCCTTCCTTACAGAAATCCAAGTCAACTTCTTTCAGAGATAAGTAAAGAAATAGGATTAGCAAAGTCAAATAGGATTACTTAACTTAATAGAATCAAGCAGCAGAATTAACAGATAAAGAACCGCTACGCGCCTCATTGGCATGGAAAATTAGCAGCAACAGCGTAGACGAACGAGCCACTTACAAGCATAAAGATTTTTCACGCCTTAGCCACTCTTTGCTAGCAATTGCTTTTACAAGAAAGAGTAAAAGTTTCACATAAGTATAGTAGACAAGACAGTTGCACATCAGTATTGATGTATGTATAATTATGTGTTAAGTAGAGTTCTGTTTTATCGAACTCTAAACCGAGCAGTTATGTTTTATAGAACTCTAGAGCTTGTGAAAGAACTTTTCCGGCGTGACTAATATAAAATCAAAAAACATTCTGAGTTTACTTATTACTCCTAAAGTCTTAATAAGACTTATACTGTCTTATTGGGCCAGCTAGGTGCTTACCCATCGATAGTTAAAGTAGGGAACATTGCCTAAGAAACATCAATATTGTAAGAGTTTTTTTAAGTCTTAAGGGAAGAGTAAGTCATAAGTATTTAGTATTGGAATTGTAGCTAGCTGTTCGGGAGCTGCGCATTCGTATTGGAGCTGTGTGCGTATAAATGTTATACTTTGAGTTTCACTTTGACAATAACCATAAATGTGAGAAGCCTCGGTCCTGCCTTTCTCTACTATACTATGCCTTTTTTCGTGAACTACTAAATGACTCCTCTTGCTCCAAGCTCCCTTTTGTTGCCTTCTCGTTCACATCCTCGTTCAATTGAAACAAGCTTTCAATCAATATCTGCAGGCGCATTATCTAATTCCTATATGAAAATTCATTTGCGGAAGACCTCCATTCAAACATGAGAAAAGCTTCAGGGCCCGTCCAAGATGGGATGGGAGAAAAAAAGCGAAACAAATCTGGATTGTGCATTGGTCGGGATCTCCGTAACAAGTAGGTGAACGGTGATGATCAAAACCAGGAGAAAGATCTGAAAAAAGGGGACTTGGATAGGATTTTTACCACTATCAAAAGATAGGAGGGGTTCTCTTTCTTTCATCGCCGTCAAAAGCAAAGGCTACCAAAAAAACCTTTACTATCACGGAGATCGTTAAAGAAAACATGGCAAAAAATGCCAAGGGAAAAAAGGTGGAAAAGCTTCTCAAGGCCTCGTCCTCCTCACCGCGCAAGCATGGGAAAAACGTTATGTGCTATCGTTGCGGGGAGAAGGGTCATCTTGCGGAGATCTGCAGAAAAGAGGCGACCCGCTTCGTTTGTGGCGCCTTCGGCCACAGATCCTTCTACTGTCCTAGGCGAGGGAAGCAAGGTAACCAAGTAATCCTCTTTCTTGTGCTTCAGCCCTATGAGGATATGGTTAGAAACGTGGAACATTTGAGAAAATGTGCTGTGTCGTTGAGGGGAAGAGCGAGTCTTTCGAAGGCATCTTTCTGAAGGAAGAGTGTCCCCTCCATTTGGATACAGTTTAAGATTGTTAGCTAGAATATAAAGGTGACCCAACGAACGAACTTACGTGTAGGTGTGATCCTATCTGCTCTTCCACTATAGGACTAGAAATCCAGTACAACCATGTCCCTTTCGCCCAGGGAAAAGCCCTCTTTGAAGGAGAATCCACTTCTGAGCGCCAAAGGCGGGCATCCGACGTCACCAAAAAGAAAGAGAAAGGCTTTCCCGCAAATCCAAGAAACTCCGAATACAGGCCAGCACGAAAAGCGAAATGACCCAAGGGATTGGGGCAGTTTCGGCACCAAAAAAGTGTCACTATGCTAAACACATCGAATATCCGTCTCTTTATGTGGGAGCGAACCATCTTCGCTTACGGGTCTACCGATCCTATAGCTCCGATATAGATTTAAGTAACTTGGCAGCGGGCCCTGCGGCTAAACGGTTTTGGATGGAAAAGGTAGATGAGAAAGACTTTCCACCTAGAGTCAGAAGTCCACGCTAGATGACCGATCTTTATGACCTTTAGGATAATTACCTATCTTGAATTAATACACCAAAATCGGTTATTTCAATCGATCCACGAAATAAATTGATCCAGAGGACTCTCCAAAAAACCTTCAGCGGAATCCTCATTTTCCATTACAGTGATAAGATTCACGGCGTCTTCCCAAAAACCGCTTTGTACACCGTACTGCACAAAGTCGGCCCAGAATGCCTCCTATTTCGTCTTTCTCAGTCAGCTAACGGGGCCACGACGAAGCACCCTGCGGCCTTGCAACTGCTCTCTGGCCGCTTGAATTGAGCTCTGATGGCATGGGCTTTGATCTATGTATTTTGACAGCATCGACCGGTTTCAATACGAGGATTGTTCCTTCTTTACTAAACAGTACCTGCATCCTGCTCTTCTTCTTCCTAACCTGATCCGCCCAGCTTGTTTGGCAGGCAAACCCTATCTTTCATTGATCATCTTCAGTCTAGCAAGAACTTCTTACTTCCCGATGCCAACTTCCTAGCTTTTATCTTAGCCCACTGCTCGTACTTCGTAGTTGGTTTGGCCAGAGGGATCTCCTTTTCTTATGTAAATATAGAGGACAACACTCTTGTGACACAAGCAAGATCCGCTGATTCTCTACATCAATACAGTTCAACCAAGTCTGCTCTTCGAGCTAGGTGAGTTGCTCCATTACCGATGGATGCGGGATATCATGGAATTGATTGCCAAAAGCATCTAAGCTAGTTCTGATATAGACCAATAACTACACTGAATGCTATCACGATACCTATGATTCCACTGCCGCCTACTCCTTCTTGACTCTAGTCAGACGAAAGAAAGGGAAGATGATACTGATATAAGAGTAGAGCTCTTTGCCCTAAGATTACGATCAGTCACTTTTTATGTTTCAATCAGGTCCTCACTTCTTATTAAGGTTTTCGTGACCGACACCTAGTTCTTTCCACATCACTCCACTGTTTGAGCAATTTCCACTCTCTTTCCTGGGCACCGGTAATCCCAAGAACGGAAATCCCAAGAACAGCTACCTAGC
Organism: Cymbopogon flexuosus; assembly: GCA_027790015.1. Taxonomy (NCBI): domain Eukaryota; kingdom Viridiplantae; phylum Streptophyta; class Magnoliopsida; order Poales; family Poaceae; genus Cymbopogon; species Cymbopogon flexuosus. The sequence continues at coordinate 5,021 of JAKNSH010254786.1, forward strand.
TTAGGGCTCCTTCCTTGCTACGAAAACGGATTACTCTTACTCTACGGGATTCGGCTCCAATTGATCGGCCGAAGACACCTATTGTTTCGGATTTTATAGTTGCCATTGGAAAAAAAAGGATTGCGCTAGTCTTGCGTCGGATAAACGGCTCCTCGGTGGAGTAACGGTTCTAAGGTAGCTAAATACGCCGCTACTGTGTTTGGTACAGTACTTTTCTTCCAAGTTTTCTGCTCGTAACGATTCCTTTGAGGAAAGGAGAGAGATTCGAGTTGCTTTAACCCTTGGGGAGCATAGTTCAGGAACGAATACCTGAGTTCGATCTGATCATTTGGTTCGGAAAAACAGATACGAATCTTTGAACGGAAGCCGAGTAAAGGCAGTTCAAAGCAAAGGACCTCTCCCTCTGACTAGGATGGTAGCTAGCTTCACTCCAAAAAGAAATGTAGTAAATGTGGGGGCTAAGGTTTCACCGTCGGTAAGATTGGGCTCGCTGAACCCGTCTCTCCCCCTGATTGGGATCTGAATGGAAGGGTGGGTTAAAAAACCATGGCCAGCCCCCCTCAATAAATATCGCCAGTAGGTTACTGATGGGATGCTAGCTGCCGGTATACAGGAAAACCGTGGTGCAGAGGACGAGCAAGAAGACTGTGCTAACACATATCCCTTAAATTTATTGGTTCTACAGAAGATGTATGATAAAGAGCTGGCATTAAGTCATCCAACGCGCTCAGGCTTTGTATTATAAGAGGAAAGACTCTCGCCAGTATAGATTGAACGTATGGCGCTTGCTTACAAGACAGCTACTGAAAAAGGCTACTTCTTCAATCTGCTGAATGCCCTATTCCATATGATGTCTATCTTTCCCAAGCGTATACTTTTGTTCTATAAGCAAATAAAGCATACTTCTTTTGCGGATCAAGCAATCTTCTACCTTGGTGGGTAGCGGAGAATCAAATCAATATCGGAGCTCTAGCTGCTGCTGAATTAACCTGGATTCAATCGTTACTCTCTGAACTAGGCTGTACTTCGTCTTCCCCTCCTACAATCAGGTGTGATAACCTCGGCGCTACCTACTTTCTTCAGGCTTGGCGAAGGTGTCCGATCTACTAGCTCTCCTCCAACCAATGACTACACTACCTTGGTTATCCGCTTTCATGTCTTGGATTGAGCTTTCTAACTCTTATTATAGTTGGGTGGGCGGAAAGAAAGGACAAGATTCCTGCTCGCTAGAAATATCATAAATAAAGAAAGAAGCGCATCCGTGTAATCCTTTTTCTGGAGGTATGGGTCACGAAGATAGTAACGATCCAAGAGCTTAGCCTAGAGTAGATCAAAGTGAGGTCTCGCGAAGCCGGATTTTGAGTACTACTAGTAGTTGAAATACCAATAGGAAAAGCAGGGCAAGCTAAAGCAATAACCCGAACGAAGAATGGTATAAGTTATAATAAGGAAAGGAATATGCCTCGGACTAGGAAAGCTAGCTGTCGAGAAGAAGTAAGTAGCATTCATCTGCTCTCGGAAGATCAGTGGGGGCAAGCTCACTTCCGTCACTAGGAAAGATACGCGAACAAGCAGATAAAAGCAATCATGTCATTTTTCCTTTGGAAAATGGGCAGTAGTAATTCTTCGATTTATCGATAAAAGCAATCATTGAATTTATGGTTACAATCAAGGAATTGAGACTAAGTCCAGGTTGAAGCTTTAGTGCCTTGTAGATGTCAAATAGGCTTATAAAGGCCTCCTTCTTTGATGAGCTTGCACTACGGTCTCAACTTGAGCCAACAAGGACTCTCTCTGGAAAAGTATGCTCGTAGTTCCAGACCTGCAATCAGTTGCAATACAAATAGTTTTCAATAAAAAATAAGAGAAATGAATGAAACATTTATATATATACATATGTACTTATGATATATAAAATCACCGTCAGTGCAAAAGAGCATCCAGAAATGCTTGGGCAGCCACTCTTCCCAGTAGTTGTCTGGTTTTGTACTGTTTGGGCCACCTCTTGCAAATTCTTTAAGGTGAGTATGTTCACCGCTGGACCCCAAGCATACTGCTAAAGCTCGTCAAGGTTTTAAACATAGTCCCAGAGAAACATAGGCCAACACGAATCATCACGAGTTCAAATCCTTCCGCAAAGCCTTGATCCCGGCTTTCCAAAACTAAAATTATTAGATTGCCTTGTTTGTCCACTTAAGCCGTGGGTGGTACCTCTGCTTCTAAGCGCTCGGTATGATCGGCATTGGAAAAGAAGTGGATTTTTTATCTACTTGATTTGAATGTTCCGTTTCTGAAAACCAATGAGAAAATGTAGGTTAGCAATCCGAAAGGTCAGGAAGAACTGGCTTTATGCCGGAAAGAAGGAATACTCGACGAAAAGTAACTAGCGGCGAATCGTCTGAGCGGGAATCGTTCTTCGTCTCTCGTCAATGAGCTGTCTTGAGATCGCTTGCCTACGCTATCGGGTGCAGTGAGTGCTCTGAATGATGAGTTACTTGTTCAGCGAAGCGGGTCGCCTGTCTCCTTGTTCGGACGTAGGTCTTTAACACTCTTGCTAGTGGTCTATTATATTCTTTGATGGATCATCAAATTCAATAGGTCTTTTAGGACAAAAATAAAAGTAGCAATGGTTCATGTAGCCTAGCCCCTTGAAGTGATGAGAAAAAGAAAACAGCGTCTTTTTCCGATCTACGTGTAGTGCAAGATGCTGGGTGCCATGGATCGAGTGATCAAATCAAATCAGAATTGTTTTCAAAGTGAAATGTTGATCCTTTAGTTTTAGTTATTCAATAGAAGGGACCGCTAAGGGAGGGGGCGAGCAGATACGACGGCCACACACTTCTTTTTAGCCGAATAAAGCCGGATCTACTACACGGCTAGGATCAGAGAAAGATTGATGGATGAAGCGAGGAGTATGTATCTATGATGGGACGATGACTGAAAGACTTTTTAGCTGTAAATGCCTCTTCGATCGACTAGATCAGTGCGCCAGATAAGAATTTTCCAGCCTATTATATAGAATCTAGCGAACCAAGTTCTTACCTTGCTTGTGTTTTTTTACCTAACGATTAGCCTGCCTAGCTCTAGCGGCGAGTGAGGTTGGATCTTCAGCTGTTACTGGATCTTCTGCTTTCGTGGGCTTAGTTTCAGTATCGGATTCAAAGTAATGTATGTATATGGCTCTCTCGTTTCATCAGCCAAGTCAGGCGCAAAACAGTCTCGACCTAAAAAGAAAGACCCTCGCTCTTGTAGCAGCTAGAAAGAGGAATTTGACAAAACAGGATGAACCAAACGTGCTACTCCCGATCCTTATTAAAAAATTACACATTTTTACTAGGATTCGTAACCTCTATAGATTTCTCTTGCTGCTTCCTAGCTACCTACCCAATTATTCAACTGGGTATCAGTTTTTACTTAGAATCCGCCCATTTGGGCTTCGAGCCAGCAAACCCAGCAAGCACTGGGCTATCCATTTGATTGACCGGGCCGCCGCCCTCATACTGTAAACAACAAAGTAATTGATCCATTTGATCGGTCGGTAGGCGAGCCAGCAGTACGAAAGCTCGTGGAATATGTGCCTGCCCGAGCCTCACTCGAAAAGGTAGGACTCTAGGGAAATCCTAACGTGTTACACCTGGTCAAAAAACTAGAACTTTGAACTCAGTAGCCAGGGTTTTTTACCATGTACCAGACAATTCTTTGTTTGTAACGAGCTATCCAAGGAGAGAAGTTTACTAAGTAAGAGCTGTGTCGGGCCAATGTCGTTCGTCTGAGGGGTTGCCATTCGATTTGAAATTAGATTCTGTTTGGGTCCCTGCCTGCTTTGCCAATTAAGTCAGCGCTATAGTCTGGTGCTAAAGTCAATGAAATTAAGTGTCTCGATTGAGCGAACCTTCCTACCCGTGCAAGCATGTTTAGAATGTTGGTAGCCAGTCCAAGCAGTATGCCCAACCTAACTCGGCCAACTCTCTGATCCTACTCGTTAAGTAAGAGGGGCACCTGCCTTCTGATTCAAATCTGTTAGACGCTACCCCAGGAGAAGATTTATTGGAAGGACGCGGACCATGTGACCTAGTTTACGAAGAGAGGTTGCGTCAGGCTGTTTTCTTTGAAGCGAGAAGCGAGGACGAAGTTTTTCTTTCCCAATCAATAGAGCCACTAGTAAGTCGCCCGAATCCCAGTCATCTGATTGGTACGCCGAAGCTAGAGAAGGGCTGGAAAGAAGGAAAGAGCCTCCTCTACGCACTACTTCTCTGAGATAGCGTTAACGGAACAATTTCATTTCATAGTGCTACGGTTCGTTCCCATGAAGAAAGGTAGGTGCGAAGCGTCTGGTCGGTTTCCCTTAACAAGGGGGGCAGCACTCACAGGTTATGAGCCTTGCGAGCTGACCTAACTGCTCTAGTCCGCATGCCTACCTTTCAGGGAAGGAGGAAGTGCTAAGCCTCACCCCCGAGAAACAAAAAAGAATAGCAATGGCAGATTGGGAAAATGAATTCCTAAGAAGGTTCATCTTCAACACAGCAGGCCGGTTATAAGGGCGCGTGCATATCATATACAGTTCCGATTTACAGCAAAGGAGACGTCGCCGGGTCTGGTAGCCTTGACATATTGAAGAGCACCAACCATGCGTAGGTACAGGTACGGATCAGCCACTGGATCACCTTCATGTTGAGAGAGCTGACGGCTGCTAAAGGAGTTATCAAGGTTGTGAATTAAGCATATTAGCTCGCTGCAGAATGGTTTTCATGTAGTGCTCTTTAGATAGAAGTAACCCGTGTTTGCTCGGCTTTGATCCCAAGAAAGAAAGTTGACCGAGATCTTTAGATGGCTTTGTGGGGCAGGGGAAATTTCGGATCAGAGAAGCACGCCCGGTGAGTAACTAGGAACCTATGCTCGCTGGAACATGAACTAGCTGATAGGATCGTTGCATCTTTCGCTTATTGTTCTACGCACCTTAACTCATCCGGAAAGCGCTGGTTCGAACCGGGCTCGCTACAAGGAACAACTGGTGCAACCCTTCCTCTATTGATTGGGATTCTTCCTCATGATTAAAGTTCTCCATTTACCATGTTAGTAGGAAAGTGATGTTACCAAAGGAAAGATAGTACGAAATAAATGAAAATTCGTGGTTGTGATGTGAAATATGCTTCTAACTGTAGTCCTAGTAAAAAGTCATTTTATAAGGAAAGCTCGGCCTAAGTCTGGTTTCGAGACAATCAAACTGCACTGCGCATATGAAAAAAGGAACTGAACGGAAACGCGTTTCACCAGAAAGTTCAGACTCGTCGGAACGAAACTCTTTATGAACGAAGCTGCTTTTCTATCGGCAAGCTGGTAAGTAGGTGAGGGGTTTTTTATTTGGATTCGTGATCCGCTTCAGGCTCTCGCTCCTACAATCTGTTCGATGCCGCCTCAAACTTAACCTAAAATTGGCCTAGCTTGGATTTTTTGGTAACATACTTGTTCAATCGGCGTTCATGCTCTCAGCACGTTGAGTAGTTGTCATGCCAACCCAGAATTTTTGGTTCAAATATGCGGGGACCCTTTTAGCCCTTATATTAAAAAGCTCGTTTCCCGATGTCCTAAGTGTAAGTCTCATCGGAGGATGTCCCACCCGCATTGTGAGTTCTTGGCCATTTTCTATATGGGGAATATCTATTATGGGGCTTGCGAAAAGACAGCTTCAATTCCTGGTGGTGGCGATTCCTTAGTTAACCAAATGGGTTGAAGCCATTGGCCACCAGAACTTATGAGAAGATGGTGGACTTTGTATATGCGCGGATTGTGTGTAGGTTCGGTATCCCGAGGATTCATATATCTGACAATGCCTGTTTGCTTCAGAGGAATTCAAGAGCTTCCGCAGGGGAATTCATATCGAACAGAGATTTTCCTCTTTCCATCACTTTTCATACTTGTCTGAGGTCACTAATATTTCCAGGTTTAAGAAGAAGATTTAGAATTCCAAGGACCTGAGCACATTGATGAGATACTTTGGGCCGAACAACTCCTCCCCGGCTACTGGGATGTCCCCATATATGCTGACGTTCGGGACTTAGGCAGTTACCCCTTTGGAACTCGTGGAGCCATCAGCAAGGATAGTCCATTATAACGACACGAGAACGCAGTCAGGCGTGGGGTGCGAGTTAGATACATACCCTGCTGGATGAAGTCCGTGAGAAGGCTCGCATGCGCGCTCCGTTCTATACTCTCGCATTGGTGCGGAAAGCATTAATCGAATATCAGAGTTTGCCAAGACCCCTGTTCCGGAACGAAAGAAAGTCCGACTACTATGTTTCATAGTTGAAGGTCGAGTATATACGTACCAATACCTGCGATTACCTACTTGAGAGGCGACAGAATAAGCTATATTCCCCTTCTTTTCGTGAGCCGGGTTCGCGAAGACGCTTAAGCTAATAGTCAAGTTGGAGAGGGATCATAATTAGTCTCACCTCCCGTGGGGATATCTTACCTTCCCTCGAGTCCGATCTCGGGAAGGCGCTTAGGCAGGGTCTCCATTCCAATTCCAATATAGTAGCGGAAGGGCTTTCCTCTATCAATTGCTATCGATCCCTACCTCGGTTACAGCTCGTATAACTAGGCAATCTGAGGGTTTACCAAAAGCAAGCCTAGGAAGCGAAGATAACTCGTTGGAGGAAGAGAGCTAGCTGGGGAGAAGAAAGGAGTGATACATGACTTGAAGAGCATGGAGCTATGCTTAATGGTTCATCATAGAGGAGTATAAAAGAAAGGTTCTTCCTCATTCCTTTCCTTGAAGGAGGTTATATCAGATTGATCTGGGTTATTGTCTTTTAGAGGGAAGTAGGCACTCTGGAGGATCTGTGGGACTATGTTGACTGACAAAGCCTATGCTCACTTTAGTCTATCCCTAATAAGAAGGAAGACTCTTGAGAGAATCAATTCCGTCAAACTTGCATAGGAAAGATAGCTGTCGATTCAAAAGGTAAACTGTCCACTGGAAAGGATATTCAGGTCCTATCTCAACTCCGATACCCTTCCCTGAAATGAAAGGGTCTCTCTCTCTCCGATATTCTTCAATCCCCGAAGGGCGAGCTCGGATTCAGAGATGGAAGCAGTTATGAAATGAAAATAAGGACAAGAAGACAAGAAAAAGAAACGGATCCAAAAGTGGGTAACGCATAGCGATCTCTAGATTTTATGGCTGATGCTTCTAATATGCCCGCTGCAGAAGCGAAACCTGTTGCCATCGTCATTTCAATCACAATTAAGGGAGACCGAGCGGGTTCAAGGCATTGGGCAGAATGAACGCTTTTTCCTCTCCTTTATCCGAAGCTGTTGGATTTCTACCCTTAACCAGTACGACGATAGGAAAGATAAGTTGATAAGCGAACTCAGAAAAAGGATCAATTCCAGAAGAAGACATCTTTGTTTAGCTATCTCAAATGCGATAGAACACACTTTACATACCAACCTAACGTGATACCTTAGAAGACAGTTCAAACTCGCTGTAGACCAATTCTTATGCTTTGGCCGGGGGAATAAGTTACTTAGTTGCAGCAGATGGTCTAACTACAACTATGAGGAAAGCTCGCTAGCCCCTTGTTTGACATTCCTTTCTTTCTATGTTTAGGGTATGCCAATCAATTCTGAAGTGAGATTCAATGGTTATATTCTTATTTGAGAGGGCCTAATGATATCCCAAATATTATACACTTGACACTAAGGAAATGAAAAAAAGTAACACACCCTTCCCTAGAAATGTACATGCAGGTAGGAGTGCTACTCCATCTACTAGTGCTGCTCCTTATTAAGGGGAAATCAATACAATAGGCTTTCCAAGACAAGAACTAAACTCTCCTTTCGCTCAAGCCAGATAGATAGCTCGCCCTGGAAATCGGGGAAGAACATAGTAGGAATTATGGGGCATCCTTGATGGACTTCAAATCGCTTGGTATGAGGGGTAAAAATAAACTCGAAGCGGAAACTTTCCAATACCGATTTAAGAGTGAATCCTTTCTGTCTCTACACTTATCCCGCCCGAAACAAACAACATTCATTCAGCGCACACACATTTCATTTTATCTTCTTTCTCACAGGAGAGGCAATTCTTCTAGAAGTTTTGTTATTGCACGCACGCACCCACACTTTGAAAATAGATTCTTTACAGAGCAGGTGTAGGTCGTACGCCCTTTGCTTTCCCGCTGGCATGGATCATATATGGTGTTCTCACATCACAGCTAGGCGACTAACATGGCATAGATTCCTGGAGCAGCAAGTGTTACAGTTCAAAATTACTGAGAACCTAGGGGCAGGCAACCGGCACGACTTCCTCGGTTGGTACAACTTTTCATTTGTTGGAGTGTGATTGTGTTTCTTTGCTTATCCCATGAGATTCTGCAACTTCCGACCCAGGCCCTGATACAGATGTGGTAGTCTTTCTCCACTGCCAAGTTTATTGTCCTTTTATTATGAGGAGCCAGCCAAGGCATGCAACTTTTGATCCAGCCCAGCCTTATCTGTTTTGCTCAATTGGTAGGCCAGATAGAGAGGGAAAAAGAGCACACCAATGACTCCGAAAAAGCAAGCATTCAAAAAGGAATGTTTGGAATCCTACCGCGTTTTTGCTGCCTGCCAAGTGAGTGGGCCTTTACTTGCACAAATATGTCTTTAGCCTGCAATGTCAGGAAATAGTAAAAGAAAGCCTTTGTTATGAGTTGTGAGCCGAGTGATAAGATCAGATAGGAACACGAATCAAGTAGGTGGGTAACCCACCCCTCCTCGAGAGTGCTTACTTAGTATTGAGGGATTCTTTGAGTAGAGGCAGGTCTCATTCATTAAAGTTCATTCCTTCCTTGGGATAAAGACATTACCGATCAAAGCCTTCCTTCGTCCATGGGCTTTAGTGAGCTGCTGCACTTAAACTGTCTCTTAACGAGATGAGGCAGGCTGACAAGAGGTTTTGTTCCTAACAAGCAAGCAGTTTAGTGGCAAATAAGATTGAGATTCCCTGGAAAGCGACCGTTACATCGCTGGAAAAGAAATGGTGCGTAAGAGTTTTAGTCAGGATAATCAATGGATGTTATAGTCCAAGCAAGCAGGAGTTAGGGACTGAGGAGAGAGAGGAAGAAACGTAACTCGGCCAATGAGCGAGCCTCATTCTTTTTTCTCAACCCCAAAAATCATAGAACGAAGCCAATCATCACAAAGCACTGGTGCGGGGAAAGATCAAGAGCTAGATGGATGCGAATGAAAGGAAGTAGACAAGGCAAGAATCACAATCTCAGAATAAGCTTGGATGGATCCTAATCTTTCATATTCTGATGATGAAGTGAACGGTCATGACAAATGAAGAACACAACAGGATTACAGAAACTCAGATAGATTCCCCTTAGTTTAGTGAGCATTCCTTAGTGGAGTGAGCTCCGGTTTCTTGCTTGTTCTTGCTTGTAGGCTTTCTTGACGTTAGCTCTTCGTTTCTTTCTTTCTTGGTTTCCCGATTCCTGAAGAGTAGGAATGAAGATAGTAGGTCAGAGTAGTAGGAGGGTGGAAGAGTAGGATGGTGTTGACTCTGATTGATCCATGGAGTTTCCTCTTCAGCAGAGATTCCTTTACCTATCCAGAGCTCTAAAGAGTTTAAGTAGAGTAAAGGTTAGGGTTGAAGTACAATAGTAATGGTGGTTAGCTTCTAAAGATTAGTAGAGCATAGATTCCGTATTTCCATATCTTATTCCTTAAAAGAGAGATTCTTCTTTTAGATTCCTGCTTTTGGTAAGTCCAGAGAGTAGGGAGGGAGGGTGTGCTCTTGTGGTTATCGTTCAGGTAGGTAGGGAACTAGTAATCCGGTTCCAGGGTAGTAGTGCAAGTGCCATGGGCCAGGAAAGATGATAGGCATTAGGCTTGGTTGCAGGATCATGGGTGGTTGTTTAAAAGGGGAGTAAAGGAAGTTATTCTTGGCACCAGGGATGGAAGGATCGTTCTTGTGTGTAAAGTAAGTAAGTGAGATATGCTTCATCCATTTTAAAGAGAACCCATTGAGCTCCATTGATCTCGTAGAGGGGAAGAACTATTGCAGTCTGTGTCCCGACCCTCTCGGGTCTTAAAGCTTCGTTATCTGTTTATGTTTTCCCTTTTCTCTTCCATGAATTCTATCCCAGCTCGGAATAGCTTTCGTCGAATCACTTTTTCTTACTCCCCTATTCTTGTCTTAGCCTTTTGCTTATGGTGCCTTTTTCTTAGCCTTAGATTTCGTTTTTTCTTATTGATCTTTGATCCGCTCTTACCCGAGTTTCTTTCTCTTGTTAGTCAAGTAGGTCAGGTAGGTAAGAGATAGGATATGGGAAGCAAGGATTCTTAGATTGTTTGTATACCCCAATTTCCAAGATTGTTCATGTAACTAGCGAAAACCTAAAGCCGAGTGATAGCCCGACGATAATCTCTCACTAGCTAGCTTTCTTTCTTAAAGGAAATAAGTGTACAACAGGTGCATAAGAACTGTAGCGTACGGACATATATGAATGCTGTCTTTTCTCTTTTTCTTCTTATCCCGAATCTATGATTTGTTAGCAAGAAGGTTTGCAGTATCTAATAGTTGCTTTTGGCCTGCTTCTTTAGATTCGTCCAGAGGAGAGCGAGAAAGAAGGAGGGACAGAAAGACCTTATTTGCTTGCAACAATAACGCAATGTTCTGGAATTGGATATTTATGGCCAAGGGGAGACAGAAGAGAGGCTGTAGTAAGCAAACTCCCTAGATAATGGAATAGAAAGAGAACCAAGCAAGCGAAGAACAGAGAAAAAAGACAAGCTAACCTACCAACTAAGCTAACCTACCAGCTAAGCTAAAAGACAGGACTAAACTAAGAGTTACAAGCTGTTAAGCCAAGAACGGACAGAGGAAAAGAAAGAAGCAATTGATCCCATCCCAAAGAGATCAAAGAAGGGATAACGATGTTCCGAGGGGAAGCCAACCTATAGAGGTGACACAAACCTATCTACGAGATGGTATGCCTTGCAAAGAAAGCGCTATTTCATTCCAAACATGCGCTCGATGACTTGATCACGAACGATACAGCCCTTATCTTATCGATAGTTCAGCATTCAAGTTAAGCATGAAAGAGAACGGGGGTAGGTCAAGCTAAACCAGAACAATCCGCGCTAGTAGCTCAAAGCAAGAAAACGTATGCTAGTGACTAAGGCGCAATCCAACTGCCGGCAAAGGCAAGACGGAAAGTAAGCTAGTTAAGGTTTCGGAAACAGGAATGCAACCAAGCTAACAACAAGAAGCCCTCAGGTCATTTCCTTTCTCTCGTCATCACGCCAACATACACAAGGCTTGCCTTCACAGGGCCCCACCTTGACTTGCCATCATGGCTACACTCTTTTCATCAAAGCAACTCTTCTTAAGAAGACCCCTATCGCTTCTTCTTTGATCAATAAGCACTGGACTTTCCGCCTTGATCGTATTAGTATGCTGAAGCAGCTCAAGATAAAAGCCCTGTTTAGCCATGGTCAGATTTCGGTAGACTAACTTGGACACGGGATTAGGAAATTCCACCCTTTTCCACCGGCTCCAGGACAAGAGGGTACCGACGAGTATCGGCGACCCTGCACGAGAATAGAACCAATAGTTTTGCTTATTTGAATTCTTCCATTATCTATCAAAATAGGAAATCGAAATAGATACGCGAAGTGGTGCCCTTGCTTCTGGATTCAAATCCATAGGGATAGGCAGGAGGGGAGCGAAAAGATAGATACGTTAATGTTTCCACCTACTCTCGAGTATAGCACAGGGCTGAGTTAAGTATAGGGATGATCCACTCGTCGTAAGATCCTGATGGGCCATCACATCCCTTGATGAGTAGATCATTCGTGTCTTACTGGTCAAAGGTAAGTAAGAACCTCTTGATATCGGGAAGTGCAAATAAATAATAGGTCAGTCTTGCTGTCTCAAATAGGGATTGAGTGCCTGTGGAGAAGAGATGGGTTGGTTTGATTGAGGAAAGAATAGGAAAAGAAGGAAGAAGGATAGCATATTGACCGTGCTCTGCGAAGTTCGGTGGAAGTCAGCTGGAAAAAAAGCAAGGTACACATGTTGGTAGGCAGTGAAGAAGGTGAGTTTTAGGTTGGTGACAGTAGTGAACCAGTTGTAGAGGGTGTGGATGTGAATACAGTGCAAGTAGAAGAAGTTGAAGCTGATGAGGCCATTGTGTCCATGTGTGCAACCTCATCTAATCCTAATCTTTCTACAATGAAATTGAAAGGGGAAGCTGGTGAATAACTTAACCCATCCTTTTCTCCGATCAATGGTGGTGCTGAATCTATTTCACTTTTCCAGCGGGAATTCAAGTTCCTCTGTTAACGCGCCCCACTTATATAAGTGCTTGCTGATGAAAGTTGGCATGAAAGTGCTAACTAACCTTACCTTATTTCTAGGAGCAAGTGGAATATCTGACCTGATTATAAGCTCTATTAATTTCTATGCTTTGCGATAAGCTTTCATATTACTACAAAGAAGGTTTTCCATGAGATTCATAGTTGATCGATTTACGGGTCAATAAACATATTAAATAAAGCGAAGTAGATAAGTATGAGGGAAGAAGTATTTTATTAAATACCTATCCAGATGCCTTTCTTTTGATACCTAATACACCGGTGCTTCTACCTATACAGGCAAACAAACCCATCCCTTGCTTGACGAGCAGCTCTTTCTATTCGCTTGACAAACTGTATGTAGCAATTAGTGAACAAGGAAAGTCAGTATTTCGATAGCTAATACGACTGGGGGATGAGCCTCAAGAGGTTCAAGGAAAACAACTTCAATAAGGTCGTTCAGAGGTTGTAGAACCATCTCAATCGAAAATGAATGGAAGATGACTCTAATAAGAAATACAGAGGCCATAGACCATATTTACCAGTGAAATGACAATGATTCAATGAACCGATACCAAACTGAGCTTGAGAGAGATAGAAAGCAGACCTGGATGTCGCCCAGTTATGAGCTTGAATAAGCCGGATGCTTCAATTCGAATAGAACCCAGGCTGGAGGAGAATGATACCAAAGAAAGCGAACCTCTGTGTCTTCTTCTTAGAACTGAGCGTGTGTCGCCTTCTTCTTCCGAACCTAGCAAAAAGCGAGACTCCATATCCATAAGTAAAGTAAAGCTTACCTTTTGTCTCACAGGCATCTGCTCTTGTAGTGCTCGCAATCTAGTTAAGGTAACCTGGAGAATTCCTCTTTTCCTTGTCTTCATCTTTTACAATCGACTTCGGGCGGATCCACACACGGATATCGAGTCAGTCTAGTGGGTAATGCTGCTTAACTCACTCTAGTGGCTCATGCTGCTTAATAGTGGAGGCGGAACTGCTCTTTCTTCTCGATCGAGTAGCCACCGCATCAATTGGTAAGCTTCCCACGCCAAAGCTAGTCTTCCTTGCTTTCCCAACAAACAATAAGACCCATAGCATGTGCACCAGGATGGTCTTTCTATCACTATCTATTCTCACCGAACTAGACCTATCATACCCGGAGGAGATTATTCTTTCTTTTCTTCGTTTCTCTCAACTAGACTTTCCACTCTATCTTATTCCTCTTCAACTATATCTTATTCCTCGACTCGTTTCTATGGTATAAGAATTGGTCTACAGCGAGTTTTCACTCTCTTCTAATGGATCTCCTTAGGTTGGTATGTAAAGCGTGTTCTATCGCATTTGAGATAGGTAATCAATGAACTCTTCTTTCTGAGCCATACGCTCTTGTCTTCCTGGTAGGAATTGGCAAGAATAGGATGAGCTTGACTCGAATGCAAGGTTCCTCTTCCCCGTTCCTGATACCCATTAAGGGCATCCCTCACTGAAAAGAGAATCAATAAGTTCGTTCAGGCACTAAACTAGTTTCGGGGAGGATGGTTCTTCTTCTCAATAGAATCCGATAGACAAGAATAGAAAGCAGCAGATTTCTTTATTCAAGTAAGTCAGCTATTCTCCGGGTACTGGTAAGGTAGGGCCCAAGCAAGTGAAGAAATCCTGTAAGATGGACTTGATTTTACTTTCCTTTTGTCGAAGTGGAATCGTATCACATTCTGTTCGTAGATGAGATAGAATGCAATAGAAACAAGGATAGCAAAAGCCTTACAAGGCAGGTCAACTTTCTCCTTCTTCTCCGCCAAGCCTACAACTAGATTGAACAAAGGAGAGGTGGGATATCTGTTTCCTGTAGATGAGCTAGGCAAAGAACGTGAGAAAGGAATATCTCTATCGTATTAATAGCTCGTCTCGTATTGATGGATAAAGATGCGAACCCTTTGCCGAGGAATAAGAGTGCTCTTGGGATCCTGTGCAGATGGACAGTAACTTCATGCTTGAAAGCAGTTAAGCCAAGAACGGACAGAGGAAAGCAATCTCATCTATTTTGCACAATGCAAGTAATGCAATAGGTAGTAATCCAACTATTCATCCAAATTCTATACTATTAAACCAAACCCAATGGCCCTATTCCCGAACTCACCTCACATTTATTATTGAATAGAAAGAGAAGCTTGCCTCAACCTTAGCGTATCTCGGCTATGTCCCAAGAGTAAGGGCAGCACCGATTAGAATTCACTTTTACAAGCAACAAGAGTGGTCCTTCCCAAGTTAGGCCCAGAAGGCGACATTGGCATGGTTTAAGCACGTAACACGAGAAAAGGATTGAAGCTCCCCTCTCCTGTGCAAGAATGAGGAATATCTTTGCTTAGTATAGACACGTGAGTAGCTAACAGAACAGAGTAACCGACTGACAGATAGAGTAGTAATGAAGTGAAGGCAGCAAGCTATTCAACCCTTCTGGTGGGTATACTTCTCTGCTTACCCCAACTTACCTTAATTGCTTTGCTTTAAGGAAGCAAGGAGCCGTTGTTGCAGCTAAATCGATAGGAATAGGATTCGATTAGGATTGGTTGGAAGGGATACCGTTGTTTAGCCGTTACCGTGCTTTGAATTGAAAGGAGGAGCAAGCACGTTCCTTATGCGAGTCATTTCTCTAGCGATGAAAGCATCGAAGGAAAGGGAGGTAGGCAAGCTAAAGTTGGGAAGTAGGTTCGGTTGGTATTTTGGAAAGCAAGGCACTTGAAAGGAAG
>JAKNSH010255250.1:0-16136 GCA_027790015.1 Cymbopogon flexuosus
CAATGTTCTCGTCCCCTTTTTACAGAGCCCCTCATGGGGTATTTATACAAGTTAGTGGGCATTTATGTGACACTTTTGCCCTTAGAAACCTATCTCCATATGGCTAGGCACGTGCCAAAGAGGGGGCGACAATGGTCACTCGCGCCTTGCTTGCTTCCTCCGGTGACCTCCTGGAGGCCCACGACGCCGCGCGACGGCCCAATATGACAGCGACCGGCCCATGAACACCTGCACGCAAGAAACAGACGGAACCCCTTTCTATCGCAGATGACTTCCGCAAGCGGCCGCCACACGACTTTCACCACACCGCCGACCGCGACTTTCGCCAAGACTGGCGACCCGCTGCCTTCCGCAGTGCTTAGCCGGACAGCTTC
Organism: Cymbopogon flexuosus; assembly: GCA_027790015.1. Classification (NCBI taxonomy): domain Eukaryota; kingdom Viridiplantae; phylum Streptophyta; class Magnoliopsida; order Poales; family Poaceae; genus Cymbopogon; species Cymbopogon flexuosus. The sequence continues at coordinate 375 of JAKNSH010255250.1, forward strand.
CGCCATGTCTTCCGCGTTGCTCTACTGGACGACTTCCGCCACGTCTTCCACGATGCTTAGCTGGATGACTTCCGCTATGTCTTTCGTGACGCTTAACCGGACGACTTCCGCTACGTCTTCCGCGATGCTCAATATGGCGGCTTCCGCCGACAGTTGCGCCTTGCCATTCCTCAATGCTCCAAGAGGCCAGCTTTCGCCAGGAGGTGCATTTACCTTTCGCATCAGCTTCCGTAGCTTGACTTTCGCAACTTTTCAGTCTTGGTTGCTCAGAGGGGAGACGAGCAGCTGGGCAGGGGGTTGGTCCCCTTTCAGCACCACCCAACAGTAGCCCCTCAATGCACCGCGCCTAACCATCTTTCGGTCATGGCACGTTGATTATTTCCTGCCCAGCGCCGTCCCCACAACTGTTCGAAATATATATTTCGAACGAATGTTGTATCTTGTTTTGGGAGCCGTGCCTTGTGGGACCGTTGCGACGGTTCGCCTTTCGAGGCAACCGTTTGCTGCCGTTTCCCACCAGGTATATTCCTATAAAAAGGTGTTTGAGTTGCGTACTCAGTATGCGTTCCATCCCAGCCTGAGCGATATTGCCTTCCACTTCTGGCTTCCACAGATGCACTTTCGCCTTGTCTTTCGGAGTGAAGCCTGGTCCGAGCATTCGCACATTCTCGGTGAGTACCTAGTAATCTTTGGTTACTATGTCTGCTTTTGTTTGTTCTTTTGCAAAAGCCCCCCTATTTTGTTTTTATTCTTTTTGCTTTCAGGTTTTTAGATGGGTGAGTTAGCTTCCGCAAATGATTCTGGATATGGGACTGGTTCAGCCCGTGGTAGGGGGTCCAGTTCTTCTAGAACTGTGGCCAATGCGGGAGTTTCTCCGAAAGCTTCCCTTCGGCTTGGAGTTTCGGATGACCAGACTGATGCGGAAGTCAACGTCGATCGTTTGACTGATGCCGAGGCTGGCAATCTCGGGGGTGGTGGTCTGGTTGAAGGCGGCAGCAAAGTTGACTCCTCTTCCGACGAGTCCTCTGAAAGCTCAGAGCATGTTGCTGAGTCACATCGAACCGGCAAGCCTACTCGGATATCCGTTTTCCAATTGAAGCGCTCGCGTGTCTCAGAAGCAGATTTGGATGAGTATGTGCGGAAGCTCGGCTTAAGTGCAGGGCCCCTGGCGTGGAAGTTGTGCCTCAGCCCCAGCCTTACGAGGCTATCGTCTTTCATGATTTCCTTGTGGCGGGGCTGAAGTTCCCTTGCAAACCATTCGTTTACGAGGTCCTTCGGAAATTCAATCTACAGATTCATCATCTTACTCCGAATGGTGTTGCTCGACTCGCCATTTTTTCTATGGCTTTGAAGTTTGTTGGATGCGATCTCAACGCGGATGCTTTCATGAGACACTATAGTAGGTATGGTCGCTTGGACACGGAGAAAGACACCGAAGCGAATGTGATCAAAATATTGGAGTATGGGGGTTACAACTTTGTCCCCAAAACTGGATTTGGCTTGGTTCCCATGTTTAGCCCCAAATGGCAAGATTGGAAGGATTTCTGGTTCTATGTTAGAGTCTGCAGCGATGCGGATGTCTGTGAGGCGAAAGCTGAGGGGGGCGATAAGGCCCACCCATTCGTTTCGCTCCTTAGACCCATTAATGGCACATCTAAGGCTGAATTCTTAGAGAATGAAGCTGAAGCGAAAGCTAGCCAAGTTCTCTGTGGGACCGCTTAGTTGCAGACTAGTCATGACTTGGCTGAGGAGTGGGAGGTTCTGCAGCTTTCGCCTCTCGAAGAGTCTCTACAGTTTTTGTTTTTCACAAAGAACTCGAAAGGCCACATGATCCCCAACCTTGACCTTAAGGGGATCGCTGAGGAAGAGAAGGATGAGTACGCCGAGTTCATCGAAGCTGGCGTCTCAGAGAGATATGGGCCGTACAGCGTTCGCGAGCACGATGCTCGAATGTCTAGAGTAGCAAGGTTCAGATGGGTGAATCGTATCTTTGATTCCCTTGGAGTCCCTTGTGACGATCGAGGAGGCACCCGAAAGGCTGACTCCGCCGCTTCCGGCCCTGGCGACGACGTGAAAGTTAAGCGCAAGGGTCAAGGCGGGCGGGGCCGTGGTGGGCGCTCTAAGTCAGGCCGCGGACGTGGAGCTTGAGGATGCAGTACAGTGACCCTTGAGTCGCGGAAGTGAAAAGGGCGTTTTGGAGAGGTTGGTATTTCCAAAACCTGTCGATGTTTGCCTTTGTCGTGTGCTAGCGAAAGCTTTGAAACCAAGCTCAGGTGTGACTTTTGTGAAAACGCAAAAGTAGGGGATAGGTTTTGACGAGATGGTTCGATTCTGCCCTTTCGCTGTGTTTTGGTGTTCATGGTTCGACTGGGTGCATTTTGATTCTTTTGTTAGCTTACATGTTTTCTGTTTTGTGCAGGCGGAAGAAAGCGATAGCTCTATGGCCATCCGTGCTACCCTTGCTGACCCTCGCTAAGGGATGGATGCGGACGACTCGCTTTCGGGGCTTTTTGACTCCTTGAAAGCTGGTAAGCGGCCAGGTGCCTCGAATGAGGCCGTGAGACTTGCGAAGAGGGCAAAAGGTGATGGCAAGGACGCCGAACCTTTCGCGAAAGCTATTGCGAATCCCTCTGCGAAAGCGACTACTGCTTCCGGGGCTTCTGCTTTGCTTTAGAAGAGCCTAACTCATAGTTCGCCAGGTAAAACACGATTTTCTAAGGAACCTGCAATAGGTAGCATATTCCAGGGCCATCTTTTCGTCCACGGGGAGCTAGACTTGGATTCACACTCGAGTGATTACGGTGAGATGGTGGTTTATTCCGGGTCCAGCTCCTCTAGTGAACTAGACCTGGCGAAAGAGAGTTCTTACTCGATTGCTCGTTCCCTTGGGTTTCCAGCTGGCGCGCGGCTTGTTTTTAAGGTGAAGCACCACAAGATCGGGATGCTTCCTCCGCCGCTTGCTGTTCGGGTGGCTGATGAATGTGGCGACTCTTTCGGTTGGTTGGAAGTGGAGAAGGACTTGCTCAAGATGCCACGCGCTCAGCTTTTGGACGCCATTAATACTCATCTCATTCAGGTTTGGGTCTTTTGACTTGACTGCTTTCTTTTGTTTTTGATTGCGGTGGATGATTTTTGCGCATTACCTTGCAGGCTCTTGTTCTTGGGCGTAGTTTGTTAAAATTTGACGAGGCTCAAGCGGGGAAAAGCGTGAAGGCTATCTCCGAAAGGGATTCTAGGATAAAAGACCTGGAGACGGAAGTCAAAGGCTTCAAGGTGAAGGCGAAAGATGCGGAGAAGAGAGCTGAAGCTGAGGCTGTCGAGAAGAGGATGCTTTCTGCGGAGGTTGAGAGGTTGCAGAAGGAAATGAGTGACTATCGTTAGAAAAGTCAGAATGAGTTGGCTGCCCTTGGTCATGAAGGTGATAAGGTTCTGGGGGCCTATAAGTGCTTGGTGGAGGGGATTGGCTCGGAAGTGACTGTTCCCCATGATCTCCCCTTGGAGAGCTTCCTCTCTTGGCTGGCCGAGGAGCTGAAAAATTTTGAGAATTTCCAAAATGTTGGCCGTGGCTACGTGTGTCTGGAGACGTTGGGAGCTTTCGCCCATTGTCTTATTGATGCCAGGTGCGGCCACCACGAGGGAGTTCCAATTGGCGAGCCCCAGCAGTACTGGGCTAAGTCTGCGGAAGCAAAAGCCGTGGCAACTCATTTTTATGATGAGTACTGGGTGAAAGGAGGTTGTGACTTGGCTCTTATCCGTGCTGCACTTTTGCGTGGGCAGGTGAGTCGTTATGTTTGTTTGTTGTTGTTCGTTGTTTTGATTCCTTTTCTGACTTTCGCTATGTTCGATAGTTGGAGGCCGAGAAAGCTGCTATTAAGGCAAAAGCGAAGGATTACATCTCGCAGCACCATCTTCGCGAAAGCCAGGGGCTAGGACTTCGGGCCTACGCCCGCCGCTGCGGATGCAGCCAGCACTCCAGACGCTGAGGCTGCTCCTTCGCCAGGCACTGACACTTCAGCTGACGCGGCCGCTCGAGGGCAAGAAACTGCTGTAGACAGCTAGGCCAATATGTTGTTTTTGATTGTCGAATAGAGTTCTGTTGTTAGCGCAGAAATTGTGCACTTTTAAGTTTAAATACTTTCGCTATTGTTGAACTTGCAAACAGGTCGAGGACGACGACCTCACGAATGCTGTTGAATGTTACCCTCTTATGATTTCTCAGGACGGTTTCTTTTTTTCAGGTGACTCTTGGTACAACCATCGGCTTCGTCATCTGGGTAGCAGCTTGGGCGAATTCTTTCGCTCCCGGCTAGAGCGGAACCTGAGGAATAGAGGGATTATCCAAGAATTTTAGGCTCCGCGGCCGGGGGCTGCCTTCGGCGAAGGTTCTTCTCGATGGATGGCGGTCGGCGATTGGAGGATTCCGAAAGAGGAACCTTTAGATGGGCTGCCATCCTCTAGTGATCTATTGGTTTCGGAGGAACCTATAGATGAGATGCCGTTTTTTGGTGAGGTTCGATACAACTTCCTCTCGAAAGTTCGTCCGGAGGATGATCCTTGTTGAGGTTTTGTAAATGTGTTGTGAATATATTGAAATGTGATTTGAAAGTTGTTGCTTTCTACAAGATCGTTATCTTGACTTGTGATGCGTCGATATGTGGATGTGATGAAGCCCCCCGTTCTGATTAATGCAGGAAAGCGCCGTCCCCCCTCTTCAGCAGAATGAGTCGGGCTAAAGCGGTCTTTGGATCATGTGAATGACAGATGCGACGTTTCTGAGCCCCTTAGTCAAAAATGATTCGCTGAGCGCCGTCCCCCTCTTCTTCTGGCTAAGGGGAGATTGTAACATTGGATGTGAATTTGTTTCAACTTTCTGTGGAATGATTACTATTCGTTCTGCTGAGCTCTATGCCTTCGTGTGCGAAAGACATTCACATTGTACTTCTTTGTGGGAGATGCTGTGATCTTCGAATGCTGGGTGACTATTGTTTCCTTTTACAGTAGTGAAGTTCTAAAGCAACCGATGTGTTTGCTTCTTAAGTGCACGTAACTGAGGAAGTGACGGATTCTGAATCACATAAAACTAGTCCTATTTCCTGTATGCCTCAGACTTCTACTTTGGTGGGTGATAGCGGGCCTGTATCCATATTCCTGGTGGCTAATTGGAAGAGTTCGCCTTGCGGGAGTGTGTTTTGCCTTGGTTGGCGGAAAGCATATGGTTTCCTTCCTTTTATAGTTAGGATGCTGGTGGGTGTGTCTGGCAGAAGCGGTGCTTAGTGATATGGGTCTATGTCCTTTGATTTTCGTATCTTTTACCTTGAAGAGATGTCAGGTTGCCCTGATTCGTGTTGTCTTCTGCATTTACTTTCTTTCGCCAGGTCTATTGCTATCCTGCTATGTAGCCCTGTCAAAAGCCTATTTCTCGAGCTTTCTCTTTACTGTTGGTTGGATGGCTTCTAGGTGTTGTTTCCCAACCACCAGATTTTAATGCGTTCTAGGTCTCATTTGCCTATATAAGTATCTGGGTTGTGAGGTTGCTTTTCACATTCAAGGGAGTTGTCTTTGGTATAGGCATTTGTTTTGAGTACGATAGGTGATCGGTCTTGCTTCCGGTTCAACTCCACCAGCAACTGCTCTTTTTGTGAAGCGGATGCTGGTGTAGTTGAACCTGAAGTCGGGCTAACAATTGTCTTAGTTGGTACAGCATGACTGCCATTTTGAGTCTGCTAGAAGGTCTATTTCACCTCAGGTTCTACTCCAACAGCATCTTTGCTTTTTGCAGATTTTCGGTGCTGTTGTTGTAGAATCTAAGGGGAAACTAATTATCGTCTTTCGGGTTAGAATGTCTTGATTAAGTTGAACTTTAGTGATTTGTCTTGCTTCGGTTTCTACTCCAGTCAGCTTCTTGTCATTTGGTTTCCTTTGCCGATGCTGATGCTGATGTAGTTGAAACCGAAGTGAGACTAGTCATTACTTTTGTGTTTGGGTGCGACAGGTGATTTGTTGGTACAATATGGTGGAATGTTCCTCCTTTCGCTGTTCTATTTCAATGGAGTTCCCTTGTGTCGTTAATGATTTCAACAGGGACTCCCTTGAAATAGATCACGAAAGGTTGAACTACACGCTGCGAGTAGTCCCCTTTTTGCTGAGGTGAAAGTATAGATTATCTTAGCTTGTGCCAGCACGAAGTTACATTCTTGGTTACCCAATGAGCTTTCGTGGTTCAGCATCAATAGTGCTATGATGTTTTGCGTGGTTCTATTGGTGCTGGACCTCAAAAGCATATTGGTTGACCGATTGGGCAGGCGTTTTGAAAATGGTATTTTGCTTTCTTGTTTCAGCATCATGAAAACTTGAAGCCTGGCTTGTTTGCTATTGTCGAGTTTTGATGGTGTTGTTCTGGAAAGCGAAATGTGAATGCTTCTGTTATGATTAGTATGCGTGAATATGTTCTGGACGTTTCATTATGCTTTCTTGGTTGAGAATCCTTAGCTCGTGCTAGATGTTCTGGTTCTGTTGACGAGTTTTGAGGGTTTTGAACCCAGGAATCATGATGAGAGGTTCTTTTTGAGAGTTCTGGTGATATGGTCTGCTTTTGCACTTTTTGTCTTAGCCTTTGGGCTCAGCTCTTTCTGAGTTTTAGCTCTCTAAGCTTTTTTGACTTGTTCTGATCTTTCGTCAGATACGAAGTCTACTTTTAGCCTTTGGGCTTTAGCTCTCTCTAAGCTTTTTGACTTGTTTTGATCTTTCGTCAGATACAAAGTCTGTTTTTAGCCTTTGGGCTTTAGCTCTCTCTGAGTTTTTTGACTTGTTCTGATCTTTCGTCAGATTCAAAGTCTATTTTTAGCCTTTGGGCTTTAGCTCTCCCTGAGCTTTAGCTGTCTCTGAGCTTTTGACTTGTTTTGATCTTTTGTTGGATATGAAGTCTATTTTTAGAGAAAGTAGAGAGGTTGTCTACAACCTTACCTTAGCGACTTGTGCGTGTGTCGAATATGCAAGGAATTGTTCCTTGTTTTCGACTTTTGAGGGAACCTGCCGGAGTTGGGGAAAATGGAGATTATAAAAGGGGTTACAAAGGACTGCCTCATTAAAAAACCTCACACCTCTTTCGAGGTTTCCCCTATGCGGAATAAGAGCACAAGTCCCCAGACAATGTTTATGCGAAAGCTAAAAAGTAAAAATTACATTGTTCTTGCTGTTGTCATGGGTAGAATCTACGGAGATTGTCTGCGTTCTAGGTGTGTGTGCTTTCGACGCCTTCTTCATTGATAAGGCGAAAGACCCCATTTTTGCTTGTACCTAACATGATGAAGGGTTCGTACCATTGCGATTGCAATTTGCCTTGCTTGTTTGGTTGTCTGACGAGTACCATGTCTCTTTGGTTGATGTTCTTTGGCAAAATCTTCTTGTCCCTCCAGCTTTTGGTTTCTTGATGATATTTGTCTAAGTTCTCTGCGGCTTCCAGCTTTCGGAGTTCTGCCATTTCGAGCTCGACATATCGCTGAATTGGGGTCGTGGCTATGATCTCGGTGCGAAATGACCCAAATTTCATCTCTTCTGGAGTGATTGCTTGTTCTCCGTACAGCAGACGGAATGGGGTGAAGTTTGTTGATCTTGTCTTGGAAATGTTGTGCCCCATACGATGTTATCAGTTCCTGAGCCCATTTCCCTTCCTTGTCATTTTTGTCTTCCGTTAGTGCCTTTGAGATCGTTGTAAATATCTCTGCATTTGCCCTTTCGACTGCATAGTTTGACTAAGGGTGATTCATTGATGCGAAAGATAGTTTGATGTTGAGTTCTGTGTAGAAGTTCCTGTATTCTGTGGAGTCGAATTGTTTCCCGTTATCCACTGTGATGTATGATGGGACTCTGAAACGATAGATGATCCTTTGGCATGTGATGTTGATTAGCATCTTTAAGTGATTTTCGCAAGTGGTTTTGCTTCTATCCACTTCGTGAAGTACTCTATAGCTACAGCTGCGAATCTCAAATTGCCCAGGGCCTGTGGAAGTGGACCTACTATGTTGATCCCCCACCTTTACAGTGCCCAGGTCGGGATGATAGAGCTTGTAGGATTCGCTGGCGCTGTTAATTTTTTGCGAACTTCTAACACCCTTCACATCTTCTTGCTATCTCTTTTGCGTTTGCCAAACTGTGGGCCAGTAGAACCCTTGCCTCATGGCTCTATGTGCTATTTCATATGTGCTTCTGTGTGCTCCACACATGCCTGCATGTATTTCTGTTAGCAACTTCTTGCCTTCTTCTCTGCTTATGCATTTCAATAGTGGTGCGACAATGCCTTCCTTATACAAGTTTTCACCGACTAGGGAGTATAGACTTGTTCTAGACTTCATTTGCTGTAACTCCTTCCTGTCTTCAGGCTCATAGGTTCCTTTTAGGAACGCTACTATAGGAGCATGCCAATCTTCACTTAAAATCATGTGCATTGCTTTCGGGTTCTTCTTCTTCTTCTTTGATGGCTTTGATTGTCAGCAGTTGGTGAAAGACATCTGGTTGCAGCGGAATGCCCTGAGCTGCGGCTTTCGCTAGCTCGTCTACTTCTGCATTCTCTCCTCTTGATATGTCCGACCACTATCTGTGAGTCAGATTTGAGTATACATCTTCGTTCTCCCAGCGCCCTCAGCTTTCTTAGCCCCAACAACACTGCCTCGTATTCTGCTATGTTGTTTGTTGTTTGGAATTCTAGACTTGCTGAGTATCTGACTTTCGGTCCTGGTGGTGGTATCAAGATTGCCGCTATTTTGGCTCCTGAGCTGCACTAGGCTCTATCGCAGAAGACGGTCCATAGGGGTTCTTCGAAGGAGGTTGTCATGTCATAAGCGACTAGTGTCCAATCCGCTATGAAATCTACGATGACTTGAGACTTGATTGTGGATCTATGTGTGAACTCTATCATGAACTGGTTTAATTCTGTTGCCCATTTGCCGATTCTTCCGATTGCTTCTGGGTTTTGGAACAACGCTTGAAGTGGTTGGGCGGAAGTGACTATTATGGAGTGCTGTTGGAAATAGTACTTGAGCTTCTGAGATGCCATTACTACTGTGTATGCTATGTTTTCCAGTTCTGAGTAGTTTAGCTTTGCTACAGATAAGGCCTTCGAGACGTAATAGATTAGGAACTGCTGCATCTTTCCTGCACTCTCTCATTCTTCCACTAGGACTGCGCTTACTGCTGTGTGAGACGCTACTAAGTATAGAAGTAATTTGGCTTTTGTGGTTGGCCTATTTAGTGTCGGAAGCTTGGTTAGGTACTCTTTCGGGCTGTCGAAAGTCTGCTGCTGTTCCTGTCCCCATTCAAAATGGTCCGCTTGCTTTAGTGTTCTGAAGAACGGTAGACCTTTCTGTGCAGACTGTGCGATGAATCTATCGAGTGATGCTATTCGTCTGGTGAGCTTCTGAGCCTCTTTTCATGTGGAAGGGGGCTCATATTGGCTATCGCTGCTATCTTCTTGGGATTTGCTTTGATTCCTTTGGCTGATACCATGTAGCCTAGGATCTTTCCTTCGCTGACATCGAATGCGCACTTTTTTGGGTTTAGCTTTAGACCGCTCTTCTTTAGGTTGAAGAAAGTTTCTTTGAGGTCTTCAATGTGAGTTTCTTTCTTGTCACTTTTGATGACTATGTCATCAATGTAATTGACCAAGTTCCTGCCTTTTTGTTCGTCGAAGACTCTGTCAGCCATCTGTGTGAAAGTTGGTCCTGCTCTGCGTAGCCCTACGAGCATCCTTCTGAAGCAATATGTTCCACAAGGTGTGATGAAACTTGTTTTCTCTTCGCCGTCCTTGTTTAGCCATATCTGATGATATCCGAAGAAACAATCAAGTAAACTCATTCTTTCGCATCCAGCTGCGATGTTGATGAGCTTGTCTATCCTCGGCAAAGGATAGGGGCCTTTTGGACATGCTTTGTTGAGGTCTATAAAATCTATGCACATTCGCCATTTCTTGTTTTTCTTCTATACCATGACAACATTAGCTAGCCATTCTGGGTATTGTACTTCCCTGATGACCTGGGACTGAAGCAATCTGTCCACTTCTGCTTTCACTGCCTGCGCTCTTTCGTTTGACATCTTTCGCAATTTCTGCTTTCTTGGCTTTATTTTGCTTGATACGTTTAAGCTATGTTGTGCTAACTCTATGTCTACTCCTTGAAGGTCACTTGCTGACCATGCGAAGACCTCCCTGTCATTGAGGAACTTGATAAGTTTTGTTCTTTCATCGCTACTAAGGCCTTTTTCTATGTAAACGCACTTATCGGGGCAATGTTGCAAAAGCTGCACTTTTTCTATTTCCTCCGTGGGCTTTGCTCTTGGTTGATTTACTCTTTCACACTCTTCCTCATTGTCACTTTCATCTTCTTCCTCTTTCTCTTTGACTTCGTTGATCATGATGTAACCGGGTATTGGCTTGCCTTCTATTTTCCTTGCTGCCTTCTGATCGCTGAAGATTGTTATCACTCTGAATAGTGATGGCAGTTTCATGCATAAATAGTTCTACCTTATGATTGCGTCGAACTTGTTTATGAATGGCCTTTCGAATATCGCCTTGTTCTCTTCTGCGAAAGCAATCTTTAGCGTTTTCTTTCCTAAGGCGTTTATGCTGGATCCTCCGAAACCGAATAGCGCGTTTCCCGGGGAGTCAAGGTTTCTTCTGCTTAGTCCCATCTGCTCGAAGGCCATGAAGAAAAGGATGTCTGCAGAGCTTCCATTGTTGATGAGGATGTTGTGTAGGGTGAATCCATTGACATTTTCTGTAGCAACGAAAGCATCATGGTGGGGTTAGTCACTGATGCGAAAGTCGCTTTCATTGAACGTGATCGGTGTCATCGACCAGGTTGGTCTGTTTAAGGGTAAGCTTGGAGTTACTGCGTGTACTCTTCTTTTGACAGTAGGACTGCGTTGAACGTGATCGGTGTACTCTTTTCTCGCCCTTTTGCTTTCATGTTCGAGATTTGGCCCGCCCGTAATGGTGAAGATGTGACCATTTGATGGTAGGACTGCGTTGACTACTTGGTTCTCCTGTGGATTCTCCGGCTGTGCTTGCAGAGGCGGAACTTGATGGTGTTGCTCTTGTGTTGCTGGAGATGATACTGTTGCGGAGTGTGCTTGACCCTGAGGTACTTGGAAAGCTGGGTTGTAGCTTTGCTATGGCCAACTGTATGCTGGTTGGTGGTACATGATTGGCTGCGGATAGTGCTGAAGTGGTGGTGGCTGGGGGCCTTGAAACGATCCTTGGCTGTAGCTCGAATTGCGGCTTGATTCGCGAGCAGTGTTATGGAACACGTGCTTCTAGGTGTCTCCTGTGTTTGGGGCGTTGTCTTTCTCTTTTTGCTCTTTCACCAATTGTGCGTATTTGCATTCTCTTGAGAAGTGTCCTTTGTTTTCACCACAAATGAAACAATATGGCGTTCTGGGACCTCTTCCGCATCCTCTGCCTCTTCCGCATGGGGGCGTCCGCCCCTAGTTGTCTAGCCACCATTTCTGTTGTTCTTTGGTGGGGATCCTGTCATTGGTGCGAAAGGGATATCTTGATGTGCTGGTTGGTCTTGGAGGTTGTTTACTGGGTGAAAGTTCTGAATGCCTTTTGGTTTGTCATTTGATTTTGCCTTGGAGTATTCTGTTTGAGGCTACATCTGGCTGCCTTACGCCGGCGGAAGTCTTCCTTCGATCTGGCAAACTTTCACATTTCTTGAAATAGCTCACTTACTGTTGTTGGAGTTTCTCTTGTGAGATAAGCTGCGCAGGGTCCCATCTAAAGGCCTTGTATTGTTGCTTCTATCACCACATCATCGAACGCGTTTGGTACTTGGGCTCGCAATAGTGTTAGTCTATCTAAGTATGATGATAAGGTTTCACCTTCTTCTTGAGCGCAAGTCATCAGATCTCGGGTTGTCTTCCTTTTCGCTTGAAATCCCTGGAAAGTTGCCAGAAGTAGCTCCTTTGCCTACGTCCAGCTGCTGAGTGTACTGCTGCTTCGTAGCTCGCAATGAACTTCCTGGGGTTGGACTTTCCATCGAAAGTTGGTAGCCTGGGCTTGCAATTAACTGGCCACGGTCATCTTTGGAGTTGTGGAGACAGTGGGGAGGCTGCGTCAATCAGAAACTGTTCCAAAGCTGTAGCTTAAGTTGGGAATAGCTGTTGTACATTTGCTACCGAACCTTGAGCTATCATTTGGATTGGCATCTGTGCTGCTTGTAATTGCTCAACTTCTTTCTGTAGCACTTGTCTTCTTGCTTCTGCTTCTTGTATTGCCTGCTGCGTGACTGCTTCACGATTTTTAGCGTTGATTTGTTGTTCAAGCTGGTCTCGTTGCATTTGAAGTGCCCTTATCTCGTTTTGATGTTCATTGAGACATTTGAGCAGTTTCACGTGATTGCTGAGTTGGTTTTCTTGTTCTGTGAACTCAAGCTCTTCCCCTTGTGGCTCTTCCTCCTGCTGAAGTAGGTCTGCATATGGAGTGTCTTCCGCCGCATCAGGCGATGGGTCGCGCGAAAGCTGGAGCTAAAGGCTCTCCGGTCACATTGGTTGTGGATGTTCCGGTCGTATTGGTAGCGGAAGCTTTTGGTCTTGGAACTGTTGCTTTCGCCGCTCTTCCGCGAGGCATGGTTTATCCGAGCGACAACCACGGTGGGCGCCAATGTTGGTATTCGATCCAACTATCGAATACTCAAAAAGGTAAAGACAGCGAAAGATAAAGGTAGAAGTGCAACAGTAGCTTACGATGAGATCAACCAGTCGGGATTTCCCACTTTATTAATCTCAATCTCCTCCTCTTTTACAGAGCCCCTCACGGGGTATTTATACAAGTTAGTGGGCATTTACATGATGCTTTTGCCCTCAGAAACCTATCTCCGTATGGCTAGACACGTGCCGAAGAGGGGGCGGGGTGTAGCTTGATTGTGTTTGCCGGATGTTTTCGACAGCGGTTCCCATCTAGGCATTCCACTGCGCTGCTCCGCCCACCTCTGGTTGTTCATGGCCTGATTCTCATCAATGCGGGTCAAGGTGGCGTGGATGTGGTGACTGTCATGGTACCCCATACTTGACACACAGTGTCTAGGTGGTTCCATGTGATTTGATGGTTCAGGCCGATCCACTGAGCGCCTGGGTTGGTACTCAGCGAATCGATTTTGTCGCTGCCACTCTTCACTTCCCGCTTGCTGCCATGATCCATCAGAATGTTGTGGCTCCTCTTGAGCCCATGGGTCTTGCGCCCTTTGTGCATGTCTTGATGACTTCGGTTGGCCCCAGTCTGCATACCTAGTGTAGGCGGGGCATTCTGGGTAGTACCTACTCCATAGTAGTATGTGCGGGGCACGTCTGCAAAACGTGCTGAGGCACTCCTTGTAGGGAGGGCATTCTGCAATCCAACAAGATAATCTCGAACATGGTAGAGACAAAATTCTGGGTTAGGGAGCGGAATTTCGGTACTCTTCCCATGATACATCATGTGAATAACACCATGGACTTTTTTTAGAATTTGGGCTTGTCTGAAAAAATTGAAAGTTAGATAGAATCGGCCTCCAGGAATATTTTGAACAAGACTATTATGCATTAAATCCAACCTGTTGGCTATCCTAGTGACAAGTGAAATGCATTCAATCTCTCCCTTGACCGGCCCAAATACTTCCAACCACTGACTATTCATTATAGGGGACACCTTTCGTCTTTTTATGATTGCATTTAATAGTTTAAGTTCATCTTCCCTAGCTGTACGAGGATCAGGTCTAGGGAACAAGGTCATGGCAATCCAATGGTGCAAAAATCAAAGGGTAGGTAGTTGGATGTCATTCATTTTATTAGGTTTATAACATATTTCCAAGACAGAGATTTCTTTCCAAAATTGTTTTTTATGGTATTCGGGCATAACAGAATCTATGTCTATAACATAGTCCGCATCAAATCCAACAAGGTTGCTTAATTGTCTCCATGTAAGATCGAACCTTTTGTTAAACATTCTAAAATTAACCCCTAATTCTACAAGCTGTAAGGTGCATAAGAATTCTATAGTTAAAAGCCTTACCCCTTCCTCATTTATTGGCACAACATGGGACCAACCTACTTCAGCGAAATCGATATTAAATTCTGCAGTCATACCTGTATCCTGAAGTAGATGGGGATCAAAGACCGGTGTGAGTTTAAAATCTTGGTTCTTCAAGTTCTTGTATCTTCCTTTCTCCAGTTCTCCCTGAAGCTTGAGGTTCTTGTCCTCCATGAGGATGTTCATTTCTTCTGTTGACGGACGAAGTGACGATGCTCGTGATGGAGTGGCTTGCTCATCAATATCCATCGAGCTGGCCCTCGACTGTGATCTTGTCTTGCGGGATGACGAACGTCTGAACCAGCTCATCCTGAAATAAATAGAAAAAGCAGACAAACTATAAGAACGGGTTAGACAAAACAGCGTCAGCAGTTAGTCGTTCCACTGTTAGTCGTCCAAGAGTCAATCGTTCAAGAGTGTGTATGCTTAGTGATTAACAAATTCAGCGCTATCACTACTCTTGTTTACTAACTCACAATTCTTTTTCACAAATTCTTTACTAGCCTTTCTTCCTTCTTTATATATATTTTTCCTTTCTTTTACCAAGGTTTTGGGTTAGCAGTAGAGAAGAATTTAGAATTCTGCTCGAAGGGGGATAGGAATGAGTTGTGGTGCAAGTTTGGAGAGCAGCGGGAGGTGGCTATTTATAGCCGTGGCCAGGGCAGGCCGGCCGGCCTACTGCTGGGGCTGGCCGGCCCCACTGTGGGCCCACCTAGGCGATGCTTTGTTCTCTCTTTCCCTTGCTTCAATCCCAAGCTGAAATCTACCCCTCTCACGGTGGAATGGATTCTGGTCCTTGAGGAGTGGATTGAAAGCAAAGTGGTAATTGATATGACAAGTGGTGGGTCTAAGTGTGTGTCCCGATGAATAATAAAAATTTACCATGCAGTAATTCTAAGAAAATAAAATACTTCTATGATGTGGAAAATACGTATGGATGCATGAATGGTATTTTTGTGCCTCCACGGTAAATATTTTCTTAGGTTTTTACATACGGTAAAAATTATTTACATGGGGCGTAAATTTATATTTTTATCTTTTTATATTTTCACATGGCATAATAAGTGCAAGTTCTTAAAGTAAATATGCTAAAGAGTAATTATGCATGCATTATGGATAACTACCGAGTTACCTCCGGCTAAGGTTCGGGATTTTTAGAGTCCTCCGAATCGGACTCTGCCAAGTGCTGTCAGTCTTCGGGGGTGGCAGTCTGCCCTGCGGATGACGATCCTGGCGACTGTTCTCCTCCTTCTTCACTTATCATTTTTGCTATAGAGTTTAACTCAGCCCTTGACTTGAATGGGAAACAAATCTCTTATCCGTTGATGTTGAATTTGACTTCTCCAATCCCGACGTCGATGTGAGCTTTCACTGTGCTCAAGAAGGGTCTCCCAAGAATGAGTGATACCTTCGTGTCTGGTTGCATGTTCAGCACCACGAAGTCGACTAGTATGAAGAAATCCTTGATCTTTACTGGTACATCCTCGATGATTCCTTCAGGGTAGCGGAGTGACTGGTCCGCTAGCTGTAGGTACATTGAGGTCGGAACGAGCTTCACATCTTGAAGTTTGTCGAAGATTATCTTGGGCATCACACTAACACTTGCTCCTAAATCACATAGTGCGTTCTCGAAATGTTGATCTCCAATAGAGCAGTTGATAGTGGGACGTCCAGGATCTTCTTTCTTTTCTGGCAAATGTTGAGGA
>JAKNSH010255389.1:0-14235 GCA_027790015.1 Cymbopogon flexuosus
AGTCGCCGTGCGGCACTGGTGCCGTGACGGCATTCGAATCCCGTGCATCGATCCTGCCCGCTTTTTGGTCGTAGGACGATTTCGTCATAGCTCCAACGCACCGACGGCGACGGAGGAGCGGCGGGCTCCCTGCTCGGCCCAGCCACAGCATTGACGGTGGCGCCCTCCCGTGCTCGAGCCTCCGACAGCGACGCGCTCCCTGCTCGGCCTGCGCCACAGCACCGACGGCGGCACCCTCCCGTGCTCGAGCCTCCCGCGGCTCTCCTCCTCGAGATCCCGGCGACGCTCCTCCTGCTCGAGCTGGGCGACGCCGGGATCCGGCTGCCCCATGCCATGGCCACAGGGGAGCGCCCTCCTCTCCGGCCGATGAGACGCAGCGACTCCGCGCCTCCCCGTCCCTCCCCGGCGCGGCGCAGTGGCTCCGCGCCTCCGCCCTCCGTGGCCTCCTCTTCCGGCGGTGCGGGCTGCCCTCCCTTCCCACCTCCCTGCAGCCAAGCAGCCAAGCCCAGGCGGAGGATGCAGCCTCCTCTCGAGACTCGACGGCGAAGGACGCCCGGGAGCACAGGAACCTTCCTCGACGCCCGACAGCGCGGTGGCAGGCGGGTCACGTGCCCCCGGATCCGGCGCGGGCGAGCTACCTCCCCTGTGCGGCGGAGGCACCGACGGCCGGCGGGCGCTGTCCCCTCCCCTGCGCGAGCTCCCTACCCCACTGCGAGCATCCAGGCGGCTCCGGCGAGCCCCTCCCATCCGCACGAGCCAAAACCCCTGTGTGGCGGCAGCGGGCGGTGGACCCCTCCCCTGCGCACCAACGGCCGGCGGGCGCCATCCCCTCCCTGCGCGAGCTCCCATCCCCACCGCGAGTGAAGAAGAAAACGGAGCGGCTGACAAGTGGGGCCTGCTCGTCAGTGTGCGTGGTGTTTCAAAAGCCGGTGCTGCTGAACCAAACGGGCTTCTGGCTTTCCCAAAGCTACTTCTTCAAAGCTGCTTTTTCCAAAGCCACAACCCACAGCTGCTTTTCCAAAAGGCACAGCTCAACCAAACACACCCTTAGACTTTTCCAGAAAAACCTCACGAAATCGGAGCTGGAGTTTGCTCGCATGCCAAACAGGACCGGCTGCTCAAAAACGAGAGCAGAGCAGTTCCAAATAAATCCTAAAGAAAAAAAAAAGTGCTCGAGACGGACGGAACACGTGTTACAGCCTAGGCCACCAGAACCACTTGTCGGAATTGGATGGAGTCCACTACTGTACACTCGCACGCACCCATCGTACCGTACCTCTAATTCCCAATTTTGCTTTGCATTCCCGGCCTATCGTCATCCATGGCCACGGCCGTCCGCCTGCAGCTGCTCTTCCGCCCAGTTTCTCCTTGCCATCGTCACCGTCGTCTCTCTCTCTCAGCACCTCCGGCTTGGAGCCGGCACCCAAGATCTCCATCCTCCCGGCGGCGGCGGCCCCAGCAATTGCAATCCTCCAGCACCGCCGTCATCAGCGAGAACAAGCAGCAGGTGACGCTGAAGCTGACGTACCTGGAGATCAACAGCTGGGTGTGGGAGGTGCAGCAGCAAGGCCAAGGCCAACCCGTGCGCATCCTGGTGGACCCCATCGTGGTCGGCAACCTCGACTTCGGCGCGCCATGGCTGTTCGACGGCGCCAAGAAGAATCCCAAGGTGAAGGCCCTCGGGGTAGCCGACCTCCTGGCGCCGGAGGCGAGGCCGGACCTGCTGCTCATCACGCAGAGCCTGGACGACCACTGCCATGTCCGGACGCTGACGCAGCTGTCCGCCAGGGCGCCTGACCTGCCGGTGGTCACCACCCCCAACGCGCAGCCGGTGCTCGACTCCCTGCCCACGCCCTTCCGCCGTGTCACCTACCTCGAGCCCGGCCAGTCCACCGTCGTCAACCAGCAGGTCCGGGTGCTGGCCACCGCAGGCCCCGTCCTGGGGCCGCCGTGGCAGCGCCCCGAGAACGGCTACATCCTCACCACCACCACCACCAACAGCGGCCCCGGCGTCCTCTACTACGAGCCGCACTGCGTCTACGACAGGTCCTTCCTGGAGGACAAGCGGCTGCGGGCGGACGTCGTCGTCACGCCGGTGGTGAAGCAGCTCCTCCCCGCCAACTTCACCCTCGTCTCCGGCCAGGAGGACGCCGTCGACCTGGCCAGGCTGCTGCGAGCCAGGTACGTGGTGCCCATGAGCAACGGCGACGTCGACGCCGGCGGACTCCTGGCGACCGTGCTCACCAAACAGGGGACGACGCAGTCCTTCAAGGCACTGCTGTCGGAGGCGCTTCCACAGGCGCAGGTCCTCGATCCCACGCCCGGCGTGCCGCTCCAACTCCAGCTGCAGCTGCAGCTGGACAATTAATGTTGTATCATAGATCGACACGATGATGATGGGCAGTGAGCACAGATCGATAGGCGTACCTACCTGGCTTAGCATTATTTTACATATATATTGGACTACATACATTCTGAGAGTTTGTTTAGGGACATTGCTCTCTCTATATCATGGAGTACACATCCATATACATATCAGCAACAGCCAGAATCGGTAATGATCCAGCCCGTAAACTGTTAACTTTTATTCATTGAAGACGATCCACATACATACATACATATATACATTACATACCTTCAATGTGATGTGAAAATTGAACAACAAAAGATTTGGAGAGCAAGGCAAAAATAGCTCAACGGGGCACCAAAGAGGACAGCATTCAAGAGCTCCCTGCGCTCTTCTCCAACCCACAAGAGTTTCCACGCGTGTCAGGCTTGATGTGCCCAACCAACCGCAAAGAATTGTTGCGCAAGCTGCAACTCTTCCAAAGGATACACATGATGTCTGTAATGGCAATCAGCGAACTTATCGGTGTGTCCCACCTCTCCTCCTCGACGAGGACGAGGATGCTATGCGTGCCCGAGGAAGCCCCAGAATAGCCACCAACCCACCAATGAAAGATGAACCAGCTGCCACCGCAAATGCCGGTGCATTTCCACCGCCAAACAGTTGATCCCATGGCCCACTACCAAGGGACACAATAACCTGCAATAGGTGCCAGTTAGCAATATCCTCAAAAGTTGCATCATCATCTATCCTGACTCAGTTCAACTTACTCGAATGCACTGTCATTTTGTCATGCTGCAGTTTACCAATTTACGCTCATGCTGAACTTCGTGTAAGTGATTCTGTTTTCTTTTACAAACACAAGTTTTTTTGGGATTGATTTGTACCAGTGCCAACTGCAGTTTTTTATATAAACAGTAGAAATACACAAATCCTCGGTGCCTCGCACAGCTAATCCTAATTGTGAATCTAGCTTATCTTGCTAGCTTATATATAACAGTCGGTTTCTTCAGCTATTTTCCATCACAATCCAGTCTTCAATTTTGTTGGTGGAATTGTGTTACAAAAGGGGGAGTGGAAACCTGATTGCTTTTCCAAACCTAAGATTGGATTTCAACATATGCTGATTAGAATTTAGAGTTTTAGATCGTCAGTACCATCAATAGGCTAATTATGGGTGTTTTTGTATTGACTCAGGCTTATCTTGGCCCCGTGTCATCATTTATCAAGCATTTGCTTTCACTTCAATTAGAGGTCAGCAGCACGTATTGAGGCTTCGCTTGCATTGTCGATTGTTAAAATACTTCGATATCTCAGGCTGGTTCTAGACCTGCTAATTGTTTCCTCAATTTGGTTTCGTGTTGGATTTTGGAGAAGACAAGGATGATCTCACGCATGGATTATCCCTATGACTTTGGATGCACAACTGCACATGATTAGTTAGTGAGGGCTCATGATTTGGATCACATATGGGAATTTCACTCAAGGTGGAGATTGTTAAATTATGACCCAAATTCTAGACTATCCGTGAAATTTTCTCCAACGTTTTGAGAATTGAGATACAGCCATTGCAATTGAAACACCACTGCTTCTACACTATTCAATTATATAGTTTATTATTTTACTCGTATGCTTAGGAGAGTTGTGTATATATTAAAGAGAAGAAAAGGGGGTGAAGAACCCCCTGCAATGCAGCCTACTTACCTCTTACCTCCACTTGGAGGTAAGAAGAGGTTGCAAGAGGAAGATATCAATTATATAGTGATTTCACTGTCACGTCCATTGTCTCATGTTTGTCTGTGGCCATGTGTTACAATTAAATGAAGATCAAATCTGCTCTATCTACGACTACAATTTGGCAATATATATAAATAGAAGATATAGACACAACATCATTTGCCTTCATAGTATGCTGAGAATATAAACAATTTGTAAAAATGGGTCCTGGAACCAATGATCACTTTAGGGCAAACGTTACTGAGTAAGGCTTACTCAGACCCATTATCTACCGGTTAGTGTGAGAGTCAATTACACTATGACTGGACTCGAAATGTGCATAGGACTGAACCAAAACCAAGAAAAAGAAAACATCGAAGGTAATTACCTGTGGTATGACAATAGCTAAATTGAGAATACCCATTGCGAGACCTGCAAGCAGAAACAGATGAGTTTTAAGAAATGCAGTCATGATGACAATACAAACTAAAAATGGACATACCTTGGCCAAGACCGAGATTTTCAACGCGACTAGCAGCCATTGCATATGGTATACTGTATGTGATCTGCAAATAAGGAAATGAACTGAGTATACCACATGGACAATATACGATAGAGCTGGAAGTGGACAGAAATCATTATGATGAAAAAGAAAAAATAGTCCGTTACTCACCGCCAGGGGTGCCCCTAAAATTGTAAAAACCACCAAAGAGGCAACGACAATGCCAGTCGGGGGTTCACCACTGGATGGATACTCCGTGTTCTTTGCAACATATGTTATTACAAGCATTGCCAAGAAGCACAAAGTCATTATAATATTGGAGACACCCCATACAAGTCCAGCTCCCCACTTCCTACATAACTTTTCTAGCACAACAGAGGTGAATCCAAGGAGGACAGAGTTGAGCATTAGACCAAAAGAACCCATTCTCACACCATCATGGTACCTTTGGGTCTCTTCTGGGTTGTCTGGGCTTCCTCGGTAGATTTCTCGGCCCATCCAATCAGTATCAAAGAGGGTAAAAGGAAACCATGCGATCCATGTAAGGGCAGTGACAATTAAGACCATCCAAACTGGTAGGGTGAAGTATCTTAATGACCCAAAAAGTTCCCAGAGGAAAGCTTCCTGTTCAGCACCTGGATTTTGTGCTTCATCACTTCCAAAAGTTTGAGGCTCTTGCACGGATGCTACAGTAATGTACGTTGTAATGACCAGAATAATAATGTCAAGAAGAAAGGCAGACTTCAAGTTGGCACAACTGATGCCGCAGGACTCTGTGACAGTGAAAGGAAATATTGAATACCATCCACTGTATGCTCCAGTGGCATATCCAAGTATGTTTCCCAGGGCCATAAAGAGTGAAAAGTATGCATTAGCGATCCGAGTCCTCCTTGGGTCGTTCTCTGCCATATGAAGGGTTAGAAGGGAGTCATTTCTTTCTTGTTTAATAAACAACAGTGAAAAACTCTAAGAAATTTAAGGTGCCCACAAGCCCGGATCAAAATAGCCAAAACTGTTCTCTGCCGTATGAAGGGTTAGAAGGGAGTCCTTTCTTTCTTGTTTAATAAACAACAGTGAAAAACTAAGAAATTTAAGGTGCCCACAAGCCCGGATCAAAATAGCCAAAACTAAAAAGCATGTGTTGCTTGGGTTCGTGCCAAGTTTGACTAAAGTTAATATTAGCAATACTTTTATCACCAAATAAATATAATTATGAAAACAGATATAATGACTATCTAATACTAATTACATGCTATAAATATTAATATTTTAGTTTTATATATTTAGTCAAAGTTAGGTATGTTTGACTTCTCAAGGGAGTGAGAACGACATATAAAAAGAACCAAGGGAGTAAGCAGTAAACAATAATCTAGTCTAGGAGTATTTATTTTACAAAAGAAATCTTTTTTGTCGTATCACCAAGAGCAGAGAGTAATGTCACATCAGATGTTGCTGCCTCTTTGCTTACAAGCTGATAGCAGCCACAGGCCAATCCGAGCCTTGCAATTATTAACGAGGGCCCTTAAATACCTGGCTGTTGGCAAAAGATGCCGACCCTCCTATGATTCCAAACTTGGGATAATAATGGTGTAACGCTTGAATATCTCTCTCTCTCCCTATTTTAGTAGTACTATTAATGTATATGTAGGCCTACCACTAGCACAGAGCGAAAGCGATCCCCTAACCTGACTACACTCATCACTCTATTAGAAAAGAGAGGAGTGATTGGCACATTGTAATTTGCTTGTTGTCCAGGTCTGCCAAATCCTGATGCTAATGACCGTGCCAGCTGGCAAGGAAACTGCCACTCGTCATAATTTGGAGCTTTATTTGGCAGTCGTGTAACATGAGCAGGTAGGCACGGCGAGCAAGGTGAGCATCGGAGCAAAGAATCTGGTGCTAAAGGGGAAAGCGACGGGCAGGGGCAGGCAGAGGAGGCTAGGCTAACTTGTTGTCTTGCAAATACTGCACCTACTCGGTTCATTGATCTATCTATTTATACATACAATAGTAGTATAATATACATACTGTGACGATGATGTGATGAAGAGACGACGACGCAGGGACAGCACCGCAGCAGAGAAACAAATATCGGAGGCTGTTTTTCGCTTGGCCCCTCGTCATGTGCCAAATTGGCATCATCAGGCAAGGAAGGAAGGAAGGCAGGCAGGTGTGAGTAGGCGAAATTGTCATTTTAATAATTATTTACAAAGGGGGGGAATCTACGGAAGGATCGCGTGCGGCGGAAGCGAAACCGGATGCGTGAATGAATCGAGTGACAGACTAGAGGAACCGAGGAAGTGTCCCGCACGTCCGCCATCGAAGCAATCATCTATAATCTAGCCCAGGCCAGGCAGTTGCACAAGCGAAATTGCAATCGCATTCGTCCTCTCCTACTAAATTTTTTTTTCGAAAGATCAATTATATAGTTCTTTCTTTTATCTGAAATAAGAGAGCTTGCGGAATATGAAGGAAGGAACACAAACAAGCAAGCAATGAATCAAGCAATCTACCTGTGAGGTCTGCGAGGAAGGCCCTGCAGGGCCCCTGCGTTGCGTTGTTGCCAACGTCGAGCAGCCAGAATCCGACGAGGTAGACGCATATGGCGCCGAGTCGCGTTGAGCCCGGGGTGACGTCGTCGCCGAAGAGGCGGCCGAGGTCGGCGGAGAAGCCGACGGTGAGCACGGCGGCGGCGATGGACGCGGCGCCGGCGGCGATGAAGGGCCTGCGGCGGCCGAGCGGCGAGGCGGCGGGGGCGAGGCGGTCGGAGAGGTGGCCGATGAGGGGCTGGACGAGGAGGCCCGACAGCGGGCCGCACAGCCAGACGAGGCTGGCGAAGGCGTGCGGGATGCCCAGCTCCTGCACGTACGGGGTCAGCAGCGACAGCTGCAGCGCCCAGCCGAACTGCACCCCGCAGGCGACCGACGCCGCACGCAGCAGCTTCCGGAGGGGCACCTTGCGCGGCGGGGTCGCCGCCGGAGCCGTGCGCGGCGGCATCCCTCCCTCCCTCCCTCCCGCTAGCTAATCGAAGGGAGCGCTGAGGAGTTGCCCCTTTTGATTTTGATTCGAATTCGCTCCAATTTGTAAGTAGTAAGGGGGGAGGGGGCTCAGGACTCAGGAGAGGAGGACTGGTGGAGTGGAGGGGCGGGGTTATCCCCCCACCTTGACCCACTAATTCATTCAGAAGAGGGACGGACCGGAACGGGCCCGAGGGAGGGAGAAGAGGTGCCACGAGCCTCGACGGCGGCGCTGGTGGGGAATTCGACCCTTCCAGCAGTTACGGCAGTCAGCTGATTCTGCATGTGTAGAAGTTTGCGATAATTATAAGAAATTCATACACGATAAAATTCGGGGTAAGTATTTACAATGCAAGTTTCGTTTCGAGGTGTGTCCTCCAACCCTCAACCGCTGCTAATAGCCTACCGCCCACTCTATCTCTCTATTATACTAGCTACATGTATTATCTGACCCGGCCTAACCCCTGTCTTGACACTATAGAAAGGGAACTTGAGCTACATATTGTCCACGTAGTTCTGCAACCTCTGCCCGATGAGATAGCGCTCATCCCTGATAGAATCATGGAGTCGGACAACAAACCTGGAGAGTTCTTTAGCTACATAACAGACCGCACACATGACAAGGCTGCCCACCCATGCAAAACGAAGCACTAGAGAGTTCCGGTCAGCAGAGTAGCCCAATCTTGGTGCCACGCCTTTTGCAAGCACGTAAGGAACGCAGAGAGCCGACAGTAGCCTGACGGTGATTGGCATCAAAACATCTTGCAAGACCCACAGTGCCCTGAGCCCTGAAAACCCATCCTCCCTTGCCTGGGTTAGCTTCCCATCCCACCTTTCGTCGATGAAACAGGCCAGCAAAGGTGCCACCCTTGTCCAACCAACCTTCAGATCATCACAAACAATAAAACCAAAATAGTTGCATCGCTCATTAGTCCAGAATTTCAGCAGCTGGTTCAAACTAACAAGGTCAGCAACTCACCAACTTAGTCCAGAATTTCAGCAGCTGCAACCCCAAGAACCAAGTGCAGAAGAAATCGAGAACTGGAACTTCATCAGCAGCCACCACCAAGGGTAATATCAGTAGACAATCAACCAGCAATCCGATTAGAAAGGGAATGACGACAACCTGACAGCATATAGAAAGTCACTGAGCTGAATCAACCAGAAAGCAGGAAAAAAAAACTAATAATGTAACACCTCCGATAACTCACCCATAGGAACAAAAGCGGAGAACTCTTCAAAGCAGTTATACCCCAACTACAGATTATAGATGACAGAAGCCGTGTTCTCCCAGAGGTCACATAAGCAAAGACATCTCTAGAGGCAGCAATAATTGTCGACAGGACGCAGAGTCCGACAGCAAAAGCAAAAAGATCTGAAGGGAAAGAAAGCACAAGTAAATCCCAAACAATCTAACATATGAACTTAATCCACAGCATAGATCTACTCAGTTTTGGTGAACAATCATTACCATTGAACTTCAAAGCACCTGCTACTGGTAACTGAGGGATGGCAAACAATAACGCACGTCCAGCTGAGACTGGAGCAACAAGTAGAGCAGCAATGAACATGACAACAGTAAGCCACGCTGCCACCATGAATAGTGCCAATCGAACAGCAAGAGATCTCCTGGTACATTGTACCAAAAAAAAAAAAGGTGTAAATGTCCAGAACAAACTCTGTGCCCGACTCCTCTGGATATGCAACAATTGTTGATTACAAATGGTTAATAGTAGCAAAGCGAATGAGGAAAACAAATAAACAGGAGATTAGGAGAAAATTGCAGAGCAACTGACTAACAAGCTAAGGCAGTGCATGACTAGGAGCCAAACTGATGACCTTCTCTGTGCACCTGTGTGATGTGCGCCTTAATCATGATGTGGCCGTTTTGGGACATTAATCAGAATCAGGTGGGGAACTTCTCTCTCCACCCCTCCCTCAGTTGTGCCTCAAAGAAAATGATGACCATATGCAACTCTATAAGACATGTCTAAGACTGAAAAACAAAGGCTGACACAACACTATGTCAAAGAATAGATTAACTAACACTTGAAAAGGGAATTTTTCAAATCTCCAGATCTAAAGAGGTCTTCAGGGCACTGAATGACTATCAAAGAGCAAATATATTCAAGAAGATGTGGTGCTCTGCTCACTTGTGCTTCCTTTTACACTAGAATTTAGTATAGTAAGATTGAGATTGCCAAATGAAATCCAAATAAAATTATGACAACTATTTTAAACATGGGAATGTAAAGTTCTTCTCATAAAAATGTTGCAAATTAGGTACCTTCCTTTCAACCAAATAGACACTTTTATTGTTAAAAATCACACATATGACTAATCCAGCTCTAACATGAATACTAAGGCTCCAGCTCTCCTCTCCGGTTCCAGCTCTGGCTTCTCCGGAGGAGCCCTACCAAATGGTTTAGTAGAAGCCACTTGGAGCTATTTTTAGTGGAAAAATGAGGAGCTGGAGCCAAAAATGAGGAGCCGGAGCTGCCAAAATGGCTCCAGCTCCTCCAGAGGAGCCCTCCCAAACAAAGCCTAATTCAATACAAACAGATGGGGTACCTTTTATCCTTAGCCTCAGCAGGCCTACCATACTGATCTTTTGGTGTGACACTATTCCCAGCTTCAGATTCAGCAGCACCATCAGGTTGGGCAGTCAATAAATCAGACAAACCAAGAGCTTGTCCAGCACTGGCAAACCAATAACGTAGTACCTTCTTCACAAGCAGAATAGGCTCAAGGTATTCAAGTGCATTGCAGATTAGAAACTTCAGAAGAAGAAAACCAGATAGTAACTCTGCATAGTTTCGTGTTGGTTGCCAAAGTACAGTGCCCGTTGGAGGATCAAAGTAGCTACAAGTTGCAAACATGAATTAAGATCAATAAGCAAATGACATGAGATACGACAAAGGATGGCAAATACCTCATGCCAGGATGAAAAACTAGCATAGAGAACTTACGTGATGTCTAGCGGGAACACGGTAGGTACCAAACGGAAAGCAATTTCAACTGGGACAAGAATGACCATCGCAACATAGATAAGGCTGAGAAAAAGACCAGGCACAATCTTGAAAAAGAACTTGCAGAATGGTTCCCCAATCTTGATTTGGCCTCCAGTAGTGTGGACAAAAGGGGCACCTAGCCTCAGCGCCTAGTGACATGCATAACACACACATACTACTGGTTAGTTTCTGAGACATGAAAAACACACATACTCAAATGCTAAACCAAGAGGTATAGTACAGCATACCGGGCGAAGAATACTGGGAAGTAAGGAGTGCAGCAACAGCAGAAAGATACATCCAATAAGCCAGTGAAGAGCCGTAGAAGCAAATGATGAAGCAATTAGAAGTTGGAGCTTCTGTGGTATTTCCACACCAAACAATTTTGAAGTGTAGATATCAAGCGACCATCCAAAGAGCAAAGGGCATATAACAAGAATCAATGTGAGATTAAGAGAAACATTTGCTAAATTTATGATCCCCCTGAAGAAAGTGCCTGTCCAACCAAGCATTACGTGTATGCTAGGCAGCATCTTAAGAGGGCTAAATAGCCAGCACACCAAGTCGGTTAAGGCATGGAAATAAACTGTGATGGTAAGTTGCTCGCCCCTAGAGTATTGCTGGAAAGTATGCAAGGCAGTAGAGAGCAGAGCTGCCACAAGGATAAGCCCATATCCAACTAAGAGCACTGATGTTGTTGAAGTGGAGGAGTGGGTTATATCCAGAGTGCCAGAGGTGAAACAGGACATGCAGCATAATAGTAACCTTCCCAGTGAGAAAGGGAGAAACCCAAGCAGGAAAGCAAATGCCACATCACCTATTACCACCTGATGGATAACAATGAGTTAACAGACAGACATTATTGCATTTTGTGGAAGGAAAACAAGGAATAAAGGAAATCTGTCTGTCCAAAGCACATACCATGAGCGCTGCTTCGACGGTGTGCAGTGCAAGGACCTGCAAGTTATCCAAGCCTCCAAAGCGGTTCTGCAGGTGAGCTTCAAGGCGCGCCACCCAGAGCGCAAGGGGAGCAAGGGCGTCAGCAGCGACTCTGGCAGGGGCGTTGCGCTGCCTAAGGTTGGGGAGCTCCCTGAGGAAGGCTCTTCTGATGGAGACGCAGGCAAGGACAGTGTCCGTGGAGGGCATGAACCTCATGGCGTAGGGCCTGAAGAAGGCGGAGGTGCGGAGGGAGAGGAGGCGGCGCACTTGTGCGGAGGTCCTGGAGAGGGCGAGGCGCCAGACCCAGAGGGTGGTGAGCGGCATGACGAACTCCCAGACGCAGATGGAGAAGAGGAGGCAGAGGAGCAGGAGCAGCCAGGACATGAGCTTGTTGGCGACGCCGAGCATGAACTCGGGGAGGGGCAGCCTGGTGGGAGCGTTTGCGGCGTAGATGGGGGCGATGGAGATGGAGCGCTTGCACACCTGCACATCGAAAGGCATTGGATTGGATTGCTTCCTTCATGGATGGATCGATTCATTCATTCAACCACATCGCAAGCAAAACAAAATCGAATTCAGAAGCAGATGATGCATATCGATCCCCAGGCGCCTAGCTAGCTAAAACCCCAATCGAGGTTGAGGAGGGAAACGATTATCCAAGCGTGATGGCCAATTGCTCGCTCGCGCCCACAAGGAAAGGAAAGGAAAGGAAAGGAAGCTCACCTCGCATCTGGGTGATGACGACGATGCCGCGCTGAAGCCACGTCGCGAGGACAGCCATCGCAGCAGGCAGTCGTCGTGGACGAACCTTATGCTTCCGCGGCAGGCGCAGGGGTGGCGCAGGGGGCGGCCGTCCTCTGCCGGGAGGTGGCAGATGCGGCACGCGTCCTCGTCATCGCCTTCCGCTTCCGCTTCGCCGGGCAGGAGAGGGGCGATCGCCGCGTCAGCCATGGTGTTGTTCCCCTCCCCACTCTGGGAGTCGTCTTGGGGAAAGGAAAGGAAGCCACTCTGCCCCCCTACTTGCATCTGCCTCGATCTTTCTCTCATGGACAGGACAGGACAGGACAGCCAGCCCGTGGGCCTGCACCTCTCGGTCATTTTTTTTTTTCTTTTCTTGTTTTCCAAGAAAGAAAACCGACTGCTTTTTATTTTTCCTTTTTCCCAGAAAAAAAAATTGAACGTCGACAGTGAATCAATTTTCATGGTGATGCACTTTGAGATACTACTTCATTTATTCTCTGTGGGTTTGCCACTGCACCAGCAGTAAAGAAATCTGATTGATGATGATACCAAAATTCAAACACCTAAATTCCATATAATTATTCTATAAAATATAAACACATCACCACAATGGACACTCGATTCTTTTATATATAAAAAAAATATCATCAAGCAGCTCATCGTGGTGGGTGCGGGCAGGGATTAAAACGGGATAAATACATCTGTTCCGAGAGGGTTAAAATATAATCCAGGGACATTTAATAGCCGTAACATATCCATATCCATATCCATACTCCTAGATATCAATATCAGTACCACGAAAGACTACCTCCGTATCACAGATAATAATATGGTAAATAATATAACAAGTACGAATATATATTAAAAAAAAAAACTTCCTACTGGTAATATCATCATCATCATCATCATTATCAAATTAATCAATATTCCAAGCAACCAAAACATCACCCCATCCATTGCGGTGTCTCCTGTACTGTATTTACATGTGGGAGACTAAATCAGGCTTAGCATAAGTCTACTCTAAAATCTCATACTACTACTAGTGTTTTGTCCTTGGTCGGGACCTCTATCTTCTCTTAGCCCCCCAGTGAAGGATGAGCATGTTCCTCGTCACAAAATGATCAATCCATTGCAATCTTTCTACTTGAGTCCCCCCTTAACCTTCCCAGCAATTAAACTTTCCGATCAAAAGATCGTCCCATCCCAACAACAGAATCAAGCCTGCCATTACTTGTTCTGCTTCACCTTGCTCACCCTAACACACATTATCACCTTATCCTGCAAAATGCAAGCCCAAGATGTGGTGTTCTTCATGCCATTTATAGAGCATCACCCAATGCATCTTTGCTTCCCCTCCGTTCCCATCCCTTCCAACATATAACTTGCTACATCAGCTTTATGTCAGCCTTGCCAAGTACACACACACACCAAGAGAAGCAACCATCAGGGAAGAATACATACAGCCTTCACTGCCGCAATGTGCTTCTCTCGCAATATAATCACTAAGGCTGTGGTCTGACCCCTCTGTACAAATGAACAAGTGAACTTAGGTGCTCTTCATTTACATGTACGGGCAAGGAAGGCATCTGGTCCATGATACCTAGTGTCTCCCTCATTCTGTAACGAAAAGATTTACAGAAGTTACCTCACTAGGAGAAACGGAACAAAAAAAAGGTTTTCATTTTGATAAGGATCAAAGAGGAATCATGGTAGCTTTCATGTTCATATTAATTAAATACTAGGGACATGACTAGAACAAACTTGAACATTAGGCGAGTTCGGAAAAAAAAATATTCGATAATCAGAACTCAACCATATATGAAGCCTGTGCTTAGGGCCTGTTTGGTTCCCAATGGGACTAGGGACTAATTTTTTGTCCCTTTTAGTCCCTAAATTACCAAACATAGGGACTAAAAGAGGGACTATTAGTCCCTAGTCCACTAGTCTCTCTTGAGAGGCTAA
>JAKNSH010255696.1:0-10407 GCA_027790015.1 Cymbopogon flexuosus
GTTTCGCTTCCGTTTGCTCCGACCGGGGGCCTTGCTTGCTTGCTTGGGGGATAAGAAGAAGGGGGGCGGACCGGCGGACGGAGACTGGAGTACTGGACCGGAGCGAGAAGCGTGAGCGCCGTAAATGCGGAAAGAGACGGCCTGAAAGGGAGGCGCCACCGTCGACGTCGACGAGGACGAAAGAACCGAGGCTGTGCCGTGTGCACTGACTGCTAGAACTTGTCTGCTCGGCGACTCTCCCCGCCCGGGGCGGGAACGCGAGCGAAGCTTTGCGCTGGACAGGTGTCCCGTGATCGATCTCGTCGGTTCCGCATCATCGGGTGTACTGTACGAGACCTGTGCGGGGTGAGTCCGCACAGCACAGGCACAGGGCACAGGGCACAGCGCGCGACTCGTGATCTTTTTGGCGCGAGAAGCTCCTCCTTTTTGTTTCTCGACGACGTGATGGCGGAAAGGCACGCGGGAGGAGGTCGTTGTACCTACGCGCGTGGCCCGTCGGACGTGGCGAGGAGCGACGAATGCCTGCGACGGCCGGCGGGAGGGAGGTGTGGTCGTTGTCGGAGAGGAGAAGCTAGAAGGCGTCGCATTGCCCGGGAGGGTAGGCGGCGTAGGGGAGGGGAGGAAAGGACAAAAGGAACGGAACGGAGCAGCGGCTTCGCCACGGTGCGACGGTGACGGACGGGACGGGGATTGGGAAGTGAGGAGGTGCACCTGTCTGGCGGGAAGATCTGCTGTGCGACCGGCGGGAGATGCTTCCGTTGGTGGTGATGGGACAGAGCTGACAGCTCGGAATCAGAGGAACCTGCGGGAGAGCCTCGTGACGTCAGCAGTGATGATTTCGCGAAAGAAATTTTGGCGCCGGGTCGTCCGCACCGAAGCACAGTGCGCACGTACGCCTGACGTGCGGTCTATGGAACTTGTTAAGCCGCCATGCCCGACGCTTCAGCAGCACCCCCCCCCCCCCCAGCTCGGTCGTTTTCATTTCTTGTCTGGTCGACACTGAAAAGGTTAATGACGGGCAAAATTTACTTTCTCGTGAGGCCACACGATATTTGGTCCTGTTTGGATCTGAAGGTTAGAGTTAGAGTTGGTTAGTTTGTGCCAAACTAGTCTTAAAATAGCTAAATAGGAGGGCTAGACCTAGTTTTTTCACTCTAGCCCATCCAAAAAAACTCTCTCCTCCAAGGAGTGTTTATTGGGCTAGTTTGCTCTCCACTAACCTTATTCATCACATCAGATCCGGTTTTTCTCTCTCCCCAACTCCCGTCGGTCTTCCACACACGAGCTAGCCACACTAGATCCGGATAAAAGTATGGTTTAAATGAGACAAATGATTAGAAAAGTGTATTTATTGTGAAACTAGCCCTTGGAACCAAACACCTCAATGGCTAGAGTTAGTTTGGACTAGAGCTAGAGGTAGAAACTAACTCTAGCTCTAGCCGGGCTAGAGGGATCCAAACAGGGCCTATATATAAGTCAAGAAAATCCCATAAACTTTTCCTCACACCAGGTTTATAAAAACTGCACTCATCACTTTAGTGTAAAATGTCATGAGACTTTGGAGAAAAAGCGACGGGAAACATCAACTGTACCGCCCAAATCATTCAATAAGTTCAATTGCACATTGGCATGCCCTCTAGAGTAAAAAAAAAATGCTGCCACTGCCAACAAATAGGGATGAGTGCAAACCCTAAACTCTAAACCCAACCTTTAAATACAGGCTTCCAACAAAGGAGCAATAGTGACAGCTGAGAACTCATGTTTAGAAAAACAAAACCATTCAAAACTATTGCCATCTAGCAATGTTACATAGTAAAGTGAAGCTAAAGGAACATACTCAAGTTTTGTGAAGGTTCTAACGCATAACAACTCTTTGACATTCCAAAGACTAACAAGTGAATCTGCACTTCCAACAGCGAAATACCTAGCATCACAACAATTTGGAACTGTCATTAGCAAAACAACAACAGTTTCTCTCAAAATCAGAGTAACCGAAAACCAGACAACTGACTACTATATCCAAAAGACGACCACAAAATGTATGAAGCTTATATTTGCATATTGTTGTGAACCAAAACTTGAACACAAGTGCTTTCTGAACTAATTAGCCTGGCATCATCACAAAGAAGGCCAATTGGAAATAACATTACCATACAATATGAGGCTGCTATATGGGCCCAGACTCACACATCAAGCAATTTTTCCACCTCAATCTATGCAATGATATATTGAGCCTAACAGTTTGCAGGTCACAGTATCGCATAGACAATGGCAAACTTTTTTTCCTCAAAAATGCAGAAGAACTAGCCTACCCCAACTTGCTTGGGACAAAAGGCTAAGTTGTTGTAAAAATGCAGAAGAACTGCGCTTCATTATATTAAGAATAGACAATGGCAAACTGATTTGGTCCTCTATGTAAATTCCAAATTCAGTAATTGTCTGCACAGAACAGGTAATCATATCTTCTAAAACTCATCTACAGGGAGGTCATGTCCTAGTTAACAATTTCTTCTTTACCTAGAGATGAAGCTAGGATGTAAAATTTCAATAATTCTTGTTATTCTGGTCTTTCAAAAAGAAAAAGGAACTTGTTATTCTAATAGCAAGAACATAGGTAAATAGGTTGTTCCGATATTAATTGAATTTAAAGTCATTAACCATGCAAGCATCAGTGTCAAACATTAATAGAGTTCACTTTTACATTTTAAGTCAAACAACAGACCAGGTAGCCCAATTCAGGTAGTATAAATTACAAATCCAAGGCATCCAGAGAAGTACCAGGTGGTGAGAAATAAATAAAGAACCTTTAACAGAAAATACCTATCAAGTGGATCCATTGCAATGCAATAACACCCTGATGTATGAGCATTCAGTTTGCAGGGTTTTAAAAACTCAAGATCCTTAACCACATCAACATGTCCTGCATGAACAACAGACCATGTGAAAACATGAACTGATACAATATGGTAGCACTAGAAATCTGCCAAAATGTAAATACAGTGTTTATTTATTCAGTATTATTAATGTGAGCATGCAAAAGGCATCTTAGAATCCTACCTAACCCAGTAGTAATGAAGAAAAGATCTCCAGCTTTATTCCAAGCAATCTCATTCACCTGAGGAACAAGGCAGTAATGTAATTCATCAGAAACATTAAACAATGAAAGCAACATTTTTCCTTGATAAGACATCAGGACCAGAATAAGGGAGCAACAGAAGAGAAAAATAAACAAGGACAGCTAATATCTGGAACCCTCTAGGCCTCTACCAATCTACTAATCAGAACAACCCTTTGGCATCAGCAATGCACCAAGACCATCCCCATTGACCTGTTGGAAGACGTTTTGGACACTTGGTTTTGCTCCGTAGAGAAGACAATCATTAGAAAGCCTCCTAATTAAGTAACAACTGATCCAAGGAAAACAAACTAAATAAAGAAAAGAAAAAAATATGAACTGCAATAAATTGAAAGCACAAAGGTTCATAAATCAGCAATACATAAATAAAACAAAGTATACGTTCAATTATTTGGTAAATTCAATTCATACAGCATTACCCATTTACTCAAAGAAAACATTCATATGTCAAAATTTGTCTCAGACAAGCAGACATGGACAGTGCTGCTCATTTTATTTCTACCAAGATTTATATGTGCATGCTAATCCAAAGAACAGTTGGATCAAAAAAGAATTGTTAGAAAATGTTTCATATATCCAAAGCTTCAATTCATAATTACCTCATAAGTAGACTTGTGTTTCTTAGCAACTTTAAGTGTCCTGACATCCAATATCGTCAGCTCATCCTCCTACAGACCATTACAAAAGCTGTTATTTTAGACATATAAATATATAGAGAACAGTTTCATGAATCATGCATTCATTGCAATGAGCTTATATGATTTTCCCTAAAAAATGCCTGATTTTGATAAATTACTTCAATTATTCACATTGCTTTCTCAAACTCAAGAATTTTTATCTAACAATAAAAAAGAGCAAAACATGTCACGGATCCATCAAATTAAAAAAAAGGGCATACCCAGTGCAGGGTCTAGGGAAGGGTGTCAGTGGCAATCCTTGCCCTTGCCTGTGCAATGCAAGGAGACTGCGACTTGAACCCGGGACCTTCCCGTCACAGGCTCCATCAAATTGATTAATTAATATGTTTGTATGTACATCTTTAGGTGCATAATAACCCCATTCTATATAGCAATGATATTGGTACTGACTCAGAAATACAAAACTCAGGACTTCCAAGAAAGAAACACCAAAATAGCAAAATGTCTGCATTTTAGAGCTGCAAATTTTCAGGGTACTTGCTGAGAAAGGTATAAGCCAAAAGAAAGTGACAGTAGAACAATCCAGCTTTTTTTATTGTAAATAAACCTAACCACATTAAAATAGGTTAGTTTTCTTATAAATGTATCCATTCTTGGCATTATTAGCATAGAAAGTTTAGGCAGTATGAACCTTGTTTCCAACAGCTATCTGAGTGCCATCATGTTTATATGTGATGTTGATGTTTTCTCCGCTAAGTTCAACAGCTTGACATTTACCACCTGAAAAAAACACAAAGAAGCATTGATGAGAACTTGAGAAGCAAGAGAAAAACATTTTTATAACTTGATTGACAGAGCAACAAGACAGAACAAAAATACAACATATAAAAGACAGATGTCACTACAAAACAGCTTCCACATAAAGTTATTACATAAGAGATCTTTCCACATCAAATTTGTTGTAAATGTGGGATAATGTAGGAAAGAACAAGGGATCTTGTCAGATTCCAGGACCAAGCTTGTGGAAGACTATAAGTTAGGATGGTCTCCAAACACCCACGAACTCCAAAGCCACAGCTTCCATAATCTTGAAAGCTGAATGAACTTAGCTTCTACCATCATATGGAAATTAGGATGGATCCAAATGCAGCGGAAGTCAAAAATGTATTTCACAGATTTAAAGAAGTATAATGCTATGCATTATTAAATGCTAAACAAAAACTACACATTCTAGCATCATCAAGAAGTGTGCTACTTACTTCGAGCATCCCAAAGACGAATAGACTTGTCAGCAGCTGCAGTAGCAACTGTATCAGGATGATTTGGATCCCAGCAAAGCTGATCTACACTATCCGTGTGGCCTTTCAGTTCAATATCTTTAACCTTAGACTGTAACAAAATTAACACAAGTTCCAATTTAGAACTTTCAATGGTAGAAATGTAAACTGAAATTACATTCCCTGCTACCAAATACAAAAGCAAAGAAAGGGCTATTATTGACATGGAATTACTCTAGCTAAAAGTTTATTCAAAACTCTACATAAGATTCCATCTGTTCAGAATAAAAACCACTTTTCATGATACAAATTATGGCAAAAGTTTTGTAACACTTTAAGAACATTATATGTTGAGATACACCAATAATTAATAAACTGAAAAAGATAATCCTATTGTGCACAAGCTATAGAAACAGGAATATTACTGTAAAGTACCTGTGACAATTTCTGCAATAGCCAAAGCATATCCCATTCTGAAAAGTAAATTTGGTAACAATGACAGAAGGAGAAGAGTTACATGGCCATGTGGATCGATGCTCCAGACACGTGCAGTATGATCGATCGATCCTGAAGCAAGCTTTGTACCTAAGCAGTTCCATGCTACAGAGTGCACCTAATGATTAAAAACTATCAGAATGGTGAACACAGTGATAAGATTACCAAAGAAATGCATAACAAAAGGCAAAAACAAGAACCCCAAAGAATCAATCTAAACTTTGTACTGCCAAGTCCTAGAGTAGAGCGGTTTTGCTTTGAAGATCGCTATGAGGAGTTGAGGACAATTAAGCAACACATCCAACATAATGTAATAAGAAACAAAGAAAGAAAATCCTCAGCATGCCATATATTTCTTCTGAAAAGAAGAAGATCCCTTCTTATTTTTCCTCGTTGCAACTTTACAACCTACTAGAAAGCACTAGAAGTCATCATTAGTGACAATCTTCTTTCTTAGTAACGTGTAAACCTGTTTTCAGCACTGGCAGAAGACAACAAACATAAATAAGTGAAAAACTAACAATAACGAAATACTCCAGTATGACCAATATAAGCTCAAATTTCATTTTAGAACCAAAGGGCAACTGCTCTTGTTTCCCCTGCAAGGAAATCTCCTTCGCAGGAATTCCTTTTCATCAAGCTCTAACATTATGACTCCTTACAGGTTCTATATATAAGGAGAAGAAACAGCTAAATCTCCACTCAATTCGCTTGTACCTTCCAACCGAAAGCAAGAAAAGGCCAGGATCCCGTCTATATTCTCAGGA
Organism: Cymbopogon flexuosus; assembly: GCA_027790015.1. NCBI lineage: Eukaryota > Viridiplantae > Streptophyta > Magnoliopsida > Poales > Poaceae > Cymbopogon > Cymbopogon flexuosus. Next base: position 6,314 of record JAKNSH010255696.1, read on the forward strand.
ACTAAACCGGAAGGCCTAAAGATTACTACTTCGGTACTTCCACACCTTGTTTCCTCATTCTGCATGTAAGGCCAGAACTTTAGGACGTCGCCCTACGAATTGCAACCCTACGGATTGGAGCTTCGAAACCTTTCTTCTGGCGAGATTCTGGGTTTTAGGGGCTCAAGAAGAGGAAATTATGATGGGATGTTGCCGAGGCGTTGAGAGGTGTTACCTTCTTCTTGTGGCCGTAGTATTCTCTCGACACCAGGTCCTTTAGGTTGGCCCCAGGAGCCGCGCCGCCGCCGCCGGCGGCGCCGCCGCTGCCCTTCCTCTCCTCTTCTCTGTTCTCCATGCGTTGTCCTCCTCTGCCACTTCTGTCCGGGAGGAGAGAAGAATCCAGTTCGAAGCCCATTGAGAGATTTGCTCCGGGCCAGGGGCCTGATGGGCTGGGCTAATTCCATGAGCTAATGCCATTTTCTGGAAAAAGGAGTTTCATGTTTCGTTGGTGTCTTAGTTTGCTAACCTTCGCTAAATTGTGGCTGCCACACAAAGTGTGGCGAGTAAAATCGAATCCATATACTTGTGACTTAGCAACAAAAATGAGAGTCATCACATCACATGCGGAACATAGTGCTAAGAAATTATGGCACACCATATTTGTGAGTGAACCAAACAACTATCAAAAATTATGACATGACTAAAACTAAAGTATACCCCGTGCGTTGCCGCAGAAATTTCTTACAAATAAATTTATATGTAGATTACATGCATGTTAATAGATTAAAGATTTTTAGTATCTTCACGTGATAGAGATGAAACATTTTTTGTAATTAATAATGGATGACATAGACTTAGTGGGAAATAATGTGGACATTTTATATGGACTTAGTGGGGAATGATGTGGACATCTTGTGTTAATAGAGAGAACACTTAGCGAGGTCACTTAGTGGAGAATGATATGGACACCTTGCATGAAGAGAGAATTCATCTAATAAGGTTTATTATCTTTATAAGAGTTATAGATTGCAAGTTTTAGTCATGAACCAAACAGATCTTATTTTTTCTTCAAAATTATATCATCATAGTTTGATTTTCTTCCTCAAACTTCAAAACAACATATTTACTTCTTGAACTTTGAATCGTTCAAACTACCCCTCTATTTTGATTTGAAGTGATTTTTAAAATGCTTTTGCCTTTTTAGTTAAAAATGATAAATATTTGATGAGGTTTTCAACCATAGAAAATCTTCTACCTAACATTTAAGAACAAAGTGAAATCTTCTACCTATTATATTTTACTTCCCAACAAAGTGATCCTCTATGACCTCTCCTTTTGTGTATTGACAACAGATTCTTCAAACTATTTTGAATAAGGCAAAGAACCATGGTTTCCACAATCTTCTAATCCCAACCTAGTTGAGTTATCCATAGAGGGAAGAAAAAAAAATATTCCCCTCTTTATAGAAGAATGACTAGAGCACCAATAGTGATCTTCTTTATATTCTTTATACCCTTTTTGGTTTTTGAATTCTATTGCTTGACGCATCTTTTTCTTCTATTAATTAATATATATTAACCCGTAGGGAGCTATCCCTGTTGTTTCATAAAAAATCAAGCCGAAGACAGACTAAGTCTTCCCTCCTTCACATCCTCAAATTTAACTAGATTTATTAAAAGTGGAATTAACATTTGTATCTCTAAGCATATTACTATAAAAACATAGTGTAAATTGTTCCAATGATGCTTACTTAGAATAATAAACATTACTAGTAGTTTTTTTTATATATTTGTCAAATTTAAGATTGGTTGATATTTTTGAGTTCTTGATCATGAACATTTATTTTGAACAAGAAGGAGTAGTGACCATGAATAGGACATAGATAGGAGGGGAGGGTGGAGTGCTGAATCGTGACTCTAGTGAACGCCTAAACAATATGGCCCTGTTCGGCTAGTCTTAGGCTGGTTTGAATTCGGCTCAAGGTTGGTATGAGAAGCAGCCAGCTGGCGTGCTCAAATCAGTCGAGTTCAGACCTGCTGAACATATCCAATTGTAGTAGTGTGTTGTAAGTGTTAACATTATGCTAAGATCATAAACAACAAACTACTACAATGTCATATATATCACAACACATGGCAAGAACCAAAAAGAAGGATCTGGATTTTTCACATGGCTGAGTACGTGCACGAGTACCTTTTTTTTTTGGACAAACATGCGCGAGTACAGTTCATGTCAAGAGTTGCAAACAGTCGCGTGCAGAAAACGTGGCGAATCGCGTCGTATAAATTATTATACGGTATGTGACCTCTTCTGCAGAGCAATGGAAATGCAGTACGGCACTTAACCTTTGATTTGATCTGTCCAAGAAGCAACAAAAAGTATAATCCCCAAAAGAGAGCTCACTTGCTTATTAATTATGTACATACCGTCAATCACTTGACCTTTGATTTGGTTTGTTCAAGAACGTGCACGGCTGTGAAAGTGAAACGATCCATTTCCACGCGCAGGAAGTTACCTGGTAGTAACCTGCACTTGTTCAGTCACCAGGGTCGAGTCAGCAGCAAATTAAACTAATACTACTAAGCAGAAAGAACTAATCCTGTCGGGTGCTCGATCACGTGGTCGAGTGGGCGAGTCCAGAAGAGCTCAGGTGAGGTCCATTTCCAATTGCTGCAATATTGGCTGGTGCTTGTTTTGACCAGGCGTTTATCCGACCTAGGGAGAGAGATCAACTTACCCTTGTCTTCGATCTCTTCTTCAGATGCATGAGTAGCGCTACTACTAGTCGTATATCCTCATTCCCGTCTACCTCTGCTGTTGTTGGGAATGCCACTTTGAATATTAGGTAGCCTATGTTGGGGACTAGCCATACCTTTCGCTTTCAGGTTGTCCGGGTGCACGTTTTTAATACAATTTTAAATGCAAATTACAAGAACATTACCCGGTCCAGCTAAATTAGAAAAAATAAACTACTTCTCTTCTATTCTCCCCGTCATGTAATGCAGCATTCTAGCATTCAAAAATTATCCTCAAATATAACGCATTCTCTAGAGAAAAAAACATTTTTTTACATTAAATACTTTTTCATTTATCAATCAATCACCATTTAATCACGTTGATGGCATTGTCTGATTAGAAAAGAAAATGAGGGTAATGTGTGTCTTTCATGTTTTCTTTTAATGTGTCTTAAAATTGCTAATATTGACGAGTATGGTCAAACGACTTTAAAAAGTCGTACCACTGAAATGATTTTCCTTGATTTCTTTTACCCGGGAAACGATTTTGATCACGTCAATCAAAATAAAGCATGCTTTTTATATTCAACGTAATCGCGACTTGCAGTATCAGTTCACCCTGAACGAATTTTCCTTGCATGGCATTTTATGTTTTTGTTATTTTATTCAAAAACCAAGGAAAATCCTGTAACTTTTTATATATAGATGCTAAAAAGTAAGCATGGTCCATTTCACTTTGTATGTATCGTCATAGCTTTCGTAGTTCTGAAACTATTTTTCTTTCTAGAATATTATATTTAAGTTTTCAATTAAACTAAATGTTCAGAGGCTAAAAAGTAAATAATTAAACATGATCAATTTTAAATGTACCTGCCATCATAGCTTTTTTAGTTTAAAATTTAGAATTCTTCTCGGAATATTATATATTGTCATATATTTCTCGGCATACATGCTAGAGTGGAATTGAAACTGCTTAACAAAGCGCATGCTCAAAACATTGTCAAAAAAAAAAAGCGCATGCTCAAAATTAAATTATTTTTTTTTAAAAATAAAACACTCAAAAGAAGCTTAAATTTTCCATGCATGCTAATGACATTGCACATGTGAGATTTATAACAAGCTTGGAATATTTTTGGACAATTTTACTGGGTAGAGAGAATCTCTTATTGATAGATAAAAGGTGTGTAATTTTTTGTTGTTCCCATTCCACACACGATTGCGGAAAGGCTTCAATACACACACTTATAGAAGACAAAAAAAACTCCAAATGAACTCGCCTACCATTACCATTAGTAGAGATGAAATAGGTGGGGGTCTTATTAGCATTCAGGTTCGCGCGGGGGGGGGGGGGGGGGGGCGTGGCGGGGGTGCCCGGCCTCG
>JAKNSH010256039.1:0-11134 GCA_027790015.1 Cymbopogon flexuosus
CCAGATGGCTGTTGGGACCAACACCGGCGTGTCATGGGTGATGTGCAAGCAGGATGACGCCCCATACCCTGTGGTATGTTCGGTCCTGCACCTTCGATGGTGGCGTGGCTGGCTGGTGTCAAGTACCTGAATTTGTTATGTGCAGCTTAACTGTTTTTAGGTTTCCACATTATGTGCAGTCTAAGTTTTTAGGTTCCCACATTATGTGCAGCCTAATTTTCTGAAACTGCATTATAAGTCTCTACTTGTTTGAATTTTTAAATCTGTAATCAAAATGATTAATCCTTATGACAGATTAATCCTTAGCACTCAAAATGCAGATTTCAGACAAGCAACGACAACAACAGATATAACTGACAGGGGTGTGTTAACTAAAATCCGGGTGTTTTTTTGTGTTCCAAACACCCGGGTGTTTTTTGTTCACAAAACACACAGAAACATAGTAGTCCCTTTGTCTGGTTGTTTTGTCCTTTAGAACAACCGGATGTTTCTAATAGAAAAAACAACCGGACACAAGGACTTTTCTATTCTACTTGTTTTGTTAGCTCAAAACACCCGGTTGTTTCTGGGGGTTACAACACCCGGATGTGAGGTAGACAGATCTACCTATTATTTTTGTGTGATATAATTTACCAAATTTAAAAATTGAACTTTGTGTAGTCTGATTATTTTACATTCAGAACTTTTCTTATCCAGGTGACCATCGCCAACGACAGCGATGGCAGGGAGGAGAAGTGACGTCATAGGTTAAGCATTGTCATGCGAGGATGTGGGCATCCATCCTGCTGCAAGTCTTTTTAGTAACTCAACCCTGCGTGTGAAGCACTACCGCGTGCTACCGCCCCCGCTTTGACCACACCGCTGTTTCCACTCTCTCCTCAGTCCTCATCCGGTATATTGCCGAAAGCCGGAGAGAGTGAGGATCCATAGTTTTAAATAAGTTTTTCTATATATTTTTTAAGCTTTTTCATATTGAGTCTTTACTGTTAGTTTTTTCATGCCAAGTTTTTGGTATTGAAGATTTATCTTGTCCTCCTCAGCGAGAGGGCAAGTTGCAATCGTTTTCTCCATAGCAGCTCTGTTGAAGACAAGAGTGACAATTATGGTGCCATCATCCTCACTGGTATGACAATCTGGAGACTTTTATTTTCGAACGGTAATATCAAGGTGGAGATGGTGTCGCCACCATGGAATAATTTTCTCCGACCTCTTCTGTATTTTATTGTGGTTAGATCTGACCAAGATAAAGGATCAAGGAGAATATGTTTCAGATCAGTCTTACTTGTTCTTTGATGCCATGGAATAAACACAAAATTTCTCAACTCCGCCTACATGTATGTTGGTCGTCGTTCGTTAGGCATATGTTTTCAAGTCTTTTTCTGAGTATTTGCTTATGCGGTCATCTGTACTGCAAAGTGTTGTACATGTTTGATTTTGAGGACTTTGAGCTATTCACGTTGTGGATACAATTTAGATGAGAATCAGTCTCTACATATTTGTAATGAAATCCAGCGTGGAGCATGCCATGATATTGGGGTCATACTTATTTTCTAGACATGTATTGTACATATATATTTTTTGTGAACTTGGAATATACTTATTTTCTAGAGATGGATTATGTTTTTCTCATGTTTGCAACTGTAATGTTTTTTTTCTTAAACACACAAAAGGTTTGCGTGCCTGTGTAATAAGGTAGAGAAATTGTTCGATATAACACGCCGCGCCCTATGAGGTTAATCAAGTTTTACATAGACGTTTGGACTCTCCCTACCTAGTATACTATAAGCTAAGATATTACATTGGACATTGATTATAGTATAATATATTTTATTAGAGTTTTATATCTTGATCATAGTTCTTCAAAATGTCCGAAAAAAGCGTCGATACGAAAATTGATCACAAGAGCTAGAATGACAGTCAGTTAGGTTTATTGTGATATAATTTGTTTATTTGAATTATCGAGTCTTTTCACTCAACACGGGTGTATCTAGGCAAATTATTCTTAAAAGGCTAAACTACAGAGTTTCAGCTCGCTACAACTAATAAGCACTTAAGCAGCTTGAGCTAGGCCTTGTTTAGTTCCTCCCAAATTTCTAAAAAATGCACTATGCCAAAAAAAAAACGTCACATCAAACTTGCGGTACATACGTGGAGTACTATGTGTAGACAAAATCAAAAAATAATTGCACAGATTGCTTTAACTTTGCAAAACGAATCTTTTGAGACTAATTAGTCAATATTTGGATAATAATTTACAAATATGCAAATGAAATACTACAATGCACTACATAAATTCTGGCACCTCCCAACTTTAGAAACTAAAAGGCCCTAGCTCGCTGAAAGGAAGTACCTGCCAAAAAAGTAGGCTAGCAGGCCAGTATGGAGTCAGGCAGAGCCCACGACGCAGTATAACGTACTCTCTCCGTTTCAAATTGTAAGTCATTTCAGAAATCTTGGAGAGTCAAAGTTTTGTCAAGTTTGACCAAATTTATATGATAAGATAATACTACTGCATTCCAAATTGTAAGTCGTTCTGTCTTTTCCAGATTAATAACATTTACTATGTATTTAGACGTACTGTTTAACTGGATGCATAGCAAAAGCTATGTATATAAAAAAGCCAGAACGACTTACAAATTGGAATGGAGAGAGTAACATTTATAAAGCCAACTAAGTACCATTAGATTCTTCATTACTTATATTTTCATCATGTACATATTTGATATCACAAATCATTGTAGTTTTTTTCTAAAATTTTGATCAAATTTAAAAAGCTTTAACTCTCCAAGATTCTTAGAATGACTTACAATTTGGAATGGAGGGAGTAGTTTGCTTGCCGGCCGTTTCAGAGTGCGAAAGGCAGCTGCACGCACACCAAATTAAATATGAAAACCTGAATTACACTTTCTAAGAAACTGGACTCAACAGCTCTTATGGGATCTCTGATCAGAAATTGGCTGGTAGTCCTATTCTAAAACAGGGGTATAATCAGGACTTCTAGATTTTGAATAGCATTTTGTGGACTTTCAGCACCAACCGACATGTTAGCGAGACTCTTGTGGCAGTCCTGCGGAATGTGCCACGCTTCTCTTCCATGCTCATGCCCCCCGGGAAAGAGTCCGACTGCAGATGCTTCAGTTCTGGGCACTGCGACACATTCTCGACCTGTACAATGCCAAATTTTTTGCACTCAGAATAAGTTCAGATGCTCATCGGGTACGTGTACAAGTGATTTACTGATGTTCAATCATTGTTTCACCTTGTCCAGATTATGTAGCTCATTATCTTGTATCCCATGCAGGTAGTCTGTAGGGGGAAAAAACATAAGATACAATGAAACTTCAATTATTGGATAAAGATGGTTAATTGGCTATCCCATTAGAAAACAATTGCACAGATCAATCTGACCTGTGTAAGCCTGATCCTTAAATATCAACAGGCTGCAGGGCATCAGCATAAGTGATGAAGATGCAGGATCAGATTCATTTGTGGCTTTGCGTTCATGTGAGCCAGTGCCATTGCTCTCCGTCTCAGCTGACGCCAGCAACTCATGGGCCTTTAAGTCCTGTGGATCAGTGTCCTGCTGCTCTTTAAGCCTTTGATGGGGTGTGAAATCAATCACAACAGGTGAAGCAAGAGATATGATAGCAACAACAGGGTAGTAGGCAGGACCATCTTGGTGTGGCTGGAAGGCATAAAATCATTTTTGTATAAGCAAAGGGCGATGCTTAATATGAAAACAGAGGAAACAAACAACAGAGATTTATCAATTGCAGACCATTATCCCTTGATTAGGATGATACTCATTTATCAGCACATGATTGATTGCAGAAGGAAATAAACCAGTCCACTGGCAGATCCTGTCGGTTATCCTTGTTAGCCATGAAGGTACTGCAGCATTAGATGTTGTGAGGCTCAATTCGATGCTAAATTTGGTATGCACTTGAGTAATTTATAAAAGCACACATTAGAATAAAACTAGTAGGCATGTTAGGCACCAATCAAGAAATACTGTTGTGTTCCGTACAGACATCAATTACGATTATGGCATAGCAAGGCACTCAAAAATTCAATCTGTGTGGTGTGCTAGATTCAGTATTTTCTGAAGGTAGAAAAACAAATAATACTGCTGTTCTCAAGGTTACAATTTGCTAACCGAACCAATTAAAGAAGAAAGGTCATAACTACTTTATCCTAGACTGACCCTAAATACATAGCATTCTTTGTTTTTCTAGCTTGGTGCGAGTAAACCTCTCTGAATCACTATGTAATATTCAAACAAAGATCCATCCTTGACTGACTTCCTAATAGTTATGAAGACCTTTGAATAGCTTCACTTAAAGCTGGATCTAAGCCAAGCAAGTTGGTAACTAATTATCTCAACCTCTAAGCCTAAGCCCTAACTACCAGATGTCTAGAATTTTTTAAACAAGCGGAACAGAGCTATGATGGTTCACAAGTTGAAGCCCTTCAGAGTGTGACTCGCTACGAAAGCTTAAGCTAAGCAAGTAAGCTAGACAACCTATTATAACTGGTTCATGGTGATCATCATGTGGAACTGGTGATTTGTACAAGAATTAACATCTCCCAGTCAAGCAAGTGGAATCAGCTGTTGAAGCAGCACCTCAATATAATGTTAGTAACCCTATCCTGTAAAAGTGCCAACTACTTGGTGAGCTTCCTACAGTTCTACTGGCAATGGCATTGTAGCATAATCTTCAAGCATACCTACCAGTCTTTGAATTTGAACAAGATAAGGCATTTCAAACCAAGCACATTGGAACCAAAATTACACTAAGGGCCAAAGTTCAGTTATGCAACGCTATGCCTGAAATTCAGTTTGATTCACAAAACCAAGCTAAAATTGCAAGCTTTTATGAGCACTCACGGGTCTGCGGCAGGAGCCCCTTCTCATGCACCACTCCTCCTGCACAATCCAACGCTGTATCAAGGAAAGCAAGAAGCTAAAGCAGTCCCCAACCCCAACCAAGCCAACACCACCCAAGTTCCAAGAAGACAAAGAGTACCCCAGTTCTGTAGCCTCCGGTTCTTGAGGGTCTTCCACTTGGGCGCCGGTGCCTGGTAAATCTGCGCCAAAGAAGCACCACCGCCGCGTCAAATGCCATCGAGAGAATCAGAAAAAGAAAAAAAAAACGAATAAAAAGAAGGCAAGGGGATTTGGTGCGTGCTGTACGTTGTGGAGGAGCTGGGATTGCTCGGAGTGGGAGATGAAGTCGGGAACGTAGAAGATGGTGGGGATGGCCCCAGTGGCGTAGTCGGCGAGGCTTCTCAAGGCCAACGCCGAGGAGGGCCTCTCCTGCTCCGCGGCCGCCGCCGCCGCGTCTTGAGACGCCGTGTCCTCCATTGCTGTTGCTGCTAGAGCTGGTTGCAGTAGAAGCCTTCTTCGAGGTATAGGGGTCGTCGTGTTGCGTGGGCCACGAGTGGGCTTTGAAGGTATCGGCCCAGACCAACTTGACACCACGGCCCAGCCCATCTCAGCTCCCAATGCAGTCAGTTTTATAATCGGGATCCGCTTTCCACTCCGCGGCCGCCCGCCACACCCCCAACGACGACGACGATGGGCCGGCCGGCGACGAGCTCCTCCTTCCCCTCCTCCCTCCCGGACTGGGTCATAATCGACCGCTACGTATTCAAAGACTCCTTCCACACCGGCGAGCCCACGGAGGCGTCCTGCAATAACTCCAGGGGCGACGAGGTGCGCGTCTGCTTCCAGTTCCACGAGCCGCCGCGGCCGTCCCGCTTCTACCTGAGTTGGCCGGGCGGCAAGGGAGATTTCGACCGCTTCTTCGTCCTCTCCGCCCACCGCGACGCCGTGCTCCTCCCGATGATCTACCCCATCCCCGTGCACGGCCGCGAGTTCGCCGACGTGTACGACTACTTCCTCTACAGGGCCGGTGACGGCTCCGGCTCCAGGCGCCGCCCGTCGCTGGAGCTGTTCCCATCCGTCGACGGCACCATGGCCGAATTCCAGGCCCTGTTCTTGGCGGGGAAGTTCGTCCTCACGAGCCAGCGCCTTCGCAGGCTTGAGGGCCTGGACATGGGCGTCCTGTGCCGCGGCGGCAGGGACGATGACACCGCCGCCTTGGTGGAGCTGCAAATCGACAGGTTCGCGGATTTGCACCAGGTTGAGCTTCATGTGCTCGAATCGTCTTCTACCTCTGGCCGATTGCAGGTCAGGCATCCCAAGATCGATTTCGGTGACACTGATCTGAACTTGGAGACGTTGGTATCCGATTGGTACTCTGTCTGACATTGTCGTGGCCGTAAGGAGCTACCTGTGCTGGGTCGACTACTGCATTGGTGGGATCTTGCTCTGCGACGTGTTCGATGCCAGCTCTCGGCTCCGGTACATACCGTTCCCTGACAAGCTGCCAAACCTTAGACGCGCTCTCCATGGCGGATCAGTGGCAGAAATCTACCAGGGTGTGTCTGTCAATGAAGACCATGGTCTCATCAAGTTCGCCATGGTCGTCCATAGTGACGGCCGGATAATTGGTGAAAGATTCGACCGGATGTTTGGTGAAGGTGAAAAATTCAAGCCTCCTTCCGGTTTTAAGCTCACCTCCTGGACCATGAAGATCACTAATGAAGCAAACATGTCGTTGGAATCCCCTGTCGTCAGCATGGTTAACCTGAACACCATGTGCTTTGTGTTGAGCGAAGAAAAAGGGAGCGAGGACGCATGGTTGCTTGACACTGACATGGCCAACAAGACTGTGATGTCATCTTGTCAATACATCGACGGGAAAGAAGAAAACCGATACTTTCGGGACTTGTTCATTTCTTCTGAGCTCCCCAAGTATATGAAGCTGTATGGCAGCGCAAGGTAATCTAATTATGAGCTCATGATGTGTGCAGTTTGTTTGTTCATGTTGTTGCATTATCAGTCTCAGAAGTCAGAAGCATGCAAGGCATGTAGACTCTTGCTTACTCCCTCCGTTCTAAAATAAATGTCATTCTCACTTCCCGAGAAATCCACATTTTTAAAATACCGGTAATTATATATTAAAATATATAAATATATAAGCTAAGTAATTAGTATCATCGAAAAGATCTTGAAGTCTAGTTTTTTAACAAATTTATTTGAAGATTTAAATGTTGCATATATTTTCTACAAATCTAGTCAAAGTTGAGAAAGTTTCACTGGCACACATCCTATAACGACACTCTTTCTGGGACGAAGGGAGTACAAGTTACACTATTGGTCTTTGGTTTGTATAGTATTCATCCATGGATGTGGATTGCTACTAGCTTTGGCTATTCACCCATGACCCATTTGTTGCTTTTGGTGTGGCGTTAAGATTCTCTTTTGGTGTGGCGTTAAGATTCTTGCTTACAGTATAGTATAATTTTGATAATTTGCTGTTGTAAATTCAGTGAACACAAACAAGGCCAAGGAGATTCAGATTTTCAAATGTCATCTGGTTCACTATTTCGGAAAAGGAAATATGGCCGGCCATGGGGCGGAGCTCGACGCGTTGGGGCCGGGCGTCTCTCACGCAGTGAAGAACGCATGAGAGGAGGAGACGGAACACACGGGAGCGGCTCCGTCCCTCAAAATCTGGCGGACGAGTTGAACCCGCATATTGAGGGAATATTTCCTCTGGGTTGGCTCCGCTCCAGGTGAACCTCCAACCAAACAACAAAAAAATGGGTCGAACCCGCTCGGATTGGCTCCGTTCATCCAACCAAACAGACGGTAAGGGCTTGTTTGGCACATGTTTCTCCAGAGGAGTTGGAGCACTTAAAGAGGAGACATACTCCCTTCATCCCAGGCCTTGTTTCCAACATTGGTGGTGCAAAATTGGGAAAATTAACTGTAGCGTCACTGTAGCATTTCGTTTGTATTTGGTAAAAATTATCCAAATATTGACTAATTAGGTTCAAAACGTTCGTCTCGCAAAGTACAACCAAACTGTGCAATTAGTTTTTAATTTCATCTACATTTAGTACTCCATGCATGTGCCGGCATTTTGATGTGATGGAGAATCTTCTTTTTGCATAGTGAATTTGGTGTCAAATTTGGGGAACTAAACAAGGCTCTGTGTCATCTTGTTTCATCATTCATCTTGTTCAAAATATTTTTAAGAATATTATTTATTTTGTTATAATTTATTTTATCATTAGAGATACTTTAATATTAATTTATTTATTTATAAATAAGATGGATGGTCAAACACGAAGTCTAAAAGTAAAAAATAAAGTTTTTGCTAGGCGTACATCTTCCCTGGCAAATCTCAATTGCCAGTTGGCTTTGAGAATGAAGTTTTTGCTGTTTATATATGAATAAATAAACGAGACACTATTAATTATTATTGGTACAGTGTTTCTAATGCAATGACTTAGCTTAGAGTCAACCCGAAATAAATATTGAATCGCTATCTATTACTCTTATAAGAACAAACCCCACTAAGCAATTCTCTTGACATGCAAGATGTCCACCTCATCACTCTTGCCATAGCCATGTCATCCACTCCTGGACGCACCTATGCCTATTCACCTTCATGTTGTCCTTGCCGCAAACTCAACGTATTCTCTTTTACTGCCACAACCAATAGTGGTCATAAGTTCATCAAACTGAAGCACCGTAATGCCTCTTGGTTTCCCTCCGTCTGCCCAACTTCACGAGGTGCGCCCCATGCTGACCTTTATTTAAATGGACCCCGTCGACAACTTCGTGCCATGTTGTCTCCATCGCTCCCGATGTTTTCTTCTTCCTTCTCTGTGCAGCAGCGCCAGCAGGCCGCACCGTAAGCGGTGGCCACCGCGCGCCGTATGTGGGAAGCATGACCGCGCAACGCCGGATCCTCCTGCAGTCCTGCAGCGCCATACGCAGGGGCTCGAGTAGTGGGCACCGTGGTCAGCATGAAGTGCGGTCGCTTGCTGTGCCAGCTCCCGCGGTTCCTCCGATCCACCTACTTTGTCATGGCCTGTGGGTCGTGGAGCACGACCGCACGCCGCCATGCCGGATCCCTCCGCTAGGTGCCTATGTTGATGGTCGTGGGTCAGGTCTTCAGCTAGCGTACGTTTGATCCTACAGAGCTTTCGACTCCCTGAATTCACATGAACCTTTTCTCTGGCAAGTCGGCAAGATGCTCATTAGGCAGCCTTACTGAAACCCAAAGGCTAGCAGGTACAACTTCAATGATATTTTAGGGCCTCCTACTCTGTGACGTCCAGCTAATTAATAGGTTCATTTTATTATCTTGATCTCAGATTAGTAGATTTCTAATACTTTCAGCTTTGTTTAAGGGTTACGTGATGGTATTTGGATGCTTTGTTTTAAACCATGAAAGATGAATTTTATATAACTGTTTTTTGAATAGCGAACCAATAAGATGAGTCATTGTGTCATTTTATTTCAAATTATTCGCTTAATACCCCCGCTGCTTTCTAAGCTATCACGTTGGATGCTATGTATAAATTATCAGAACTCATGAATCGCCTCCCCATTTACGCCACAAATTCCCATGGCAATGTGTGAGAGTTATATTTTTGTTTTCTTTCATTTCTCTATATATTGTGCATGTTCTTATATAGTGGTCATTCGTGCAAATCCCGCAGCAACGCGCGGGGTATTCACCTAGTTTATGATATTGCTATGGTTATTTACTGACGACGCTGTATGTGTGTGAAAATTGGTCCTGGTTCAAATATGGCATTATACACTTGTTGGAACAAAAAAGGAGGTAAATATGGTTAAAAACAGGTAGAACTGTTGTTTAATTCGTTGCTTAGCCCATGGAATTAAGATGTGCATCGGATTAGCTATGGATTTTTTGACGCGAACAATTAGCTATGGATTTGATGATCGATTATCCATCAAAATCGTCTACTTGCCAAACAAGTCAAATTATCACGTATGCTTGCTGGAGTGTACGTTCTTTTTACATGCATGAATAATATGTATACTAGCTTAAGTGCTTTACGAACATTATGTAGTGCAGTAAAAAATAGAATTTAATTCCTTCATGATTACAATAACTAGTTATTTCGGTTTTCTACTTGCTGTTTTAACTATAACCCCAGCTCTATTTATTGGCTTGAACAAGATACGTCTTATCTGAAATAAATTAGATGAATAGAAGATCTTTTGGATTCATGGTATTCTAGATTCCTTTCCATACTAATTATCAATTCTTTTCTTGGTCATTGAGATTTGTGGATAGTTTAGACTATTATTTAGAGATAGAATGTACCTCTTTTTTATCCCTCGAACAAATCAGTGTTTTGGCTTTTGAAATGCATGTGTACATATGTATCTTCTTGTGTGATACTGTCATAAATTTATTAGGCCACTTGACTCTAGTTACTAAACACAAGTCTAAACGTTAGTGAAAGGGTGGCCCCACTACTTACCATTTAGCATTATTTAGGGGGAAAACAGTAATGTTACTTTAAAACCAATCGTGATATTGACCCAAATGAACATCTTTAGCAAAATCCACAAGGCCATTTGTTTCTTTAAACAAGTTGCGATATTGCCAGCTCAAGACCTCTCTAGCAAATTAAAATCCACACAGAACCGTCCAGTGTTAGCTAACCCTGAGTTAAAATCTGAACAGAGATGTGGATTGGCCCTTTGATGGCTTGATCGAGTGATTGCACCCATATTTAGGACAAGAGGTGTGTATGGCAGAAATTTCCAGCACTGGTACGGAACTGACCTTTATTTCTGGTTTCAAACCCCCTTTACTCTCGGTTGTGTAACCGGGAGTAAACATTCGGGAATAAATGGTTAGGAACCGGGAATAAAGGGTGCGTCAGGTCCACTGCCCTGGCGCACCCTTTATTCCCGGTTGGTATTACCAACCGGAAATAAAGATTCCGACCTTTTATTTAGTTTTAAATTTATTTCAGTTCTGAATTTATTTTTGGTTTTAAAATATGTTTTTTAATACACGTTTCGTGCTGCAAATTAATAGATTGTATAATGTTTCGTTTCGAGCAATGTACGGAAGTGAATCAACTAAAGTATATACTAAAGCACCACATCTATATACAAAGTGCATTGGAGTATCAAACATGTCTATACAAACTTTAAAAATTTAATTAAAAAAGTGTATTTATCATGACTCTTCTACTTCTCCGGGGATCCATTTTTCTTCCGGAT